>RWGY01001074.1:0-207589 GCA_007726485.1 Eragrostis curvula | reverse complement strand
TCTTCTCTATGAGCTCTTTTGCTTGAGCCACGGTCATGGAGAAGAAAGCTCCACCAGCAGCGGCATCCATATGTCCACGGGTTGTTGATGTCAACCCGTTGTAGAAGTGTTGAAGAACGAGCCATTCTTCCATCCCATGGTGTGGGCAGGCAGATATGTATTCTTGGAACCTCTCCCACGCCTCGGATATGGATTCATTTGTTGCTTGCTGGAAGCTTGAGATTCTTCCACAAAGGGCATTGGTTTTGCCCATCGGGAAAAACTTAGCGAGGAACTCTGTACAACATTTGTTCCAAGTGTCAATGCTTGCACGGTTGTTGTAGAACCATTGTTTCGCCTTCCCAAGGAGGGAGAGAGGAAACAGGCGGAGTTTGATGGCATCTCCGGTTGTGGCTGATGTGTTGCATATCTCTAGGAACTGTTGAAGGTGAGTGTTGGCGTCCTCGTGGGCCTTCCCACAAAAGGGTATGGCCTGCACCATAGTGATAAGGCTGGACTTGATGTCGAGTCCTTCGTCACCCACGTTGACAGTGGGTCCAACGGGCACGTTGGCGACGGAGGGCGCGGAGTATTCACGAAGGGTCCTGTTAGCCATGTTTGTTGAAGTTGATGGTGCGGAAGATGCGGGTTCGCTTGTCGTGAGTTCTTGAGGGGAGACGATGACGCGAGGTCGAGTCTTCCTCACAAGTGACTCGGGATTGTCAACGAAGTTTTGCGGCAAGTCGAATCCACGCATACACTATCCTGTTTTCACATCAAAGAGAAAACAGATCAAGGTTAGCCTGCATGGGCAATGGTTAGATCATATCAAGAGTAATCATGAACAATCATCGTATTCTTATTAACCAATGTCTTCCCCGGCAACGGCGCCAGAAATGCTTGTTGGTGTCTCTTACGGTCACGCAGAAAATACGCGACCGCGAGAGACGCCGGGGGTTATGGTTTGAGTCACTTGCACCATTAACCAAATAATCCACGTCTAGTAACAAGTACTAGATATGTATTATAAGGTTTATCATGTTAATTGAATATCCGCAAGCGGACGGATAACCCGTTGTAGCATTTCACCCGAGAGTATTCCAAGGGTATCGTATTTATATTTTCCCAAGGGAAGACATGGTTGACAAGAGTACTTATGCTCATGGTGTTACAAATGATAGATGATATAACCACATTCCAAAACAGGGGTAAGGTTCAATAGTTGAGGATAGTGTGACACACACAAAGGTATTCCCACTCTCTCTAATAAAAGGGCGAGAGACGATTCTAAGCAATGCTAAGTTAGACTAGTGAGCTACTACTCCTAAAGTACAACATTCATAGAGCATGCAAGGCCTCTACCTATCATCTAAGATCATGCAAGCGCAAACAAGCGTCTTATATCTAGGCAACTTCGGGAGGTCCGGCATACGCAGGGTCTGCCCCGCGACTCCGGCGCATTTACATACTCCTATGCCGTGCCCGAACGTGGAGGGTTCCTTTGGATGGACAGGGCTGTCACTTCCTGCCACCTACCTCTACAAACCGTGGGACACGCACATACTCGAGGGTGGAGAGACAACCCCAGCACCATGCCGGCGTCACTAACCACAACTCTAGATCCCTCGAGGCACCCCCAACCCTTCGGATCGACGGGGTGATAAATCTAGAGCACCTTTGCAGGACAAAGAGCCCGATGCCAGAACATAAGAACAACTAGCCTAACTAGCATGAACTAAACAAAAAGGGTCAAAGCAAGCACTAAGTTATGCATAAGCGTTCGTCGCTCAAGAACGAGCGACGAACGACGATCAATTAAGTACGTGCAAGAATAATCGATAATCAAGCATGAACGAACAAGGAACGCTCGATGTATGTTTACTAGCGATCATCGATGAACGATGAACGAACGATGAACAAACATGAACGAGCGATGAACAAACATGAACGAACGATGAACACTTATGCAGGATCATGATCAAACTACTAAGCACATAACAACTATACGAACGAATGTATTCCATTATATGAAGAACAAGTCTTACAAAGAGAGGATACAAGAGCTATACCCAATTCTCCACAAGACCTTGGGAGCAATAAGGCAGCCCACTACTCAGCCTAGCACTACCTAAAAGAGTCTCTAGCTCTAGCGTGAGGCGAGGAGGGAATGATCCTTCTATTGTGGTGTGTGTGTTAGGAGGGGGGGGTACCCCTTTATTTATAGTCTTGAAGGTCGGTTTCTGGAGGCGGTTCCTGAGGTCGGTGGCATTTAATGCAGGGGGAACCGACCTCCAGAGGTCGGTTACAAACCGCCATAGAAAGATGGGCCCAGGGGGCCACCCTGCCAGGTCGGCCGACCTGGCCAGGGGGGGTCGGCCGACCTGTGCCTGGCCCCTCCTGGGCTGGGCTTTGGCAGGTGGCTCCCCCTCTGGGTCTTCTTCTCTGGTCCAGGTGCATTAGGCCTTGGTTGTGTTGGACTTTGACGATATTTGGCCTTTTGTCTTGGAGTTGTATTCCCGCGGCGAACGTCGAGTTTGTAAAAGTGTTGTTTCGTCGCCTTGGGGCATGGTTTCACCTGGATTTCTCCCTTATTCCACCTGCACACTAAAATCTAGAGGTACATGTGGAAATAGATTATTTCTAAATAAAATGCGTGTAAGAAATGCTCAGTCCTTCTTATTTATTGAGCTAATTGACAGTCGAAATTGGTCCGTAACGACCGTCAACAATAACCTAAACGCCAGATCTCAGGGTGAAGTTTCTATATATCATTTCAATTTATTTATTGTGCTTATTATGCATGTTCATTTACGTTATACAATTTTCCACATAGAAGTGGCCATAATTATATGGCATGCTTCTTATTCAGCCTTTTAGGCTATCTCCAACGGAACGAAGAACCCAAATGCCTAAATAGGTCTTAGTAAGAGTGAAAATAGGAGACCAAAAGACTTCAATCTCCAATCGAAAGAACCAAAACCCAAATTCTGTCGCTTCCGCCGCCGTCATTGCTCATTACCGCCACCGCGAGCCTGCCTGCCTGCCGCCGCCGCGCGCCGCCTCCCGCTGTCGGACCCCAATTCTGGAATCCACGTGTTTACCGTACCAATCCCTGGATCAGTAGTTGGTACACACAAACAAAGTGTTCCATTGCACATACACGAGTACATATTACATAATAGAGGATACATATCATAGTCTTAAGTTACAAACCAGGCAGGGGCTAGCGTACTAGCCGGAAAGCAATAAGCTTGAAAGAGAAACACACTAAAAACACCACAGGCAAACTTGAGCAGACGTCGACCCTACTCGTCATTATCGTCACCAACGTATTCTCCTTCTTCTTCTTCCACTGAAGGGATAGCAGCAAGAGTGAGTACATAAGGTACTCAACAAGCCCTACTCTACTCAAAGGTATGTACACATGTATATTTGGTCTTAGCAAGAAAAAGGTTAAATGGTTCACTTGCAGCAAAAGCCTTTTATGCAAGGTTCAGCAGTCAAGGAACATAGATAAAACATAGAAAGTTGACAGTCATATTTTAGTTGGTTGGCTCTGGGGGAGAATAAATCAATCCCGCCAGTTCCCAAGTTTTAGTTGAGCCTTCCGACCTCAATGGTCATAACGACCCGGCACACATGCCATCACTTCCAAAACATGGGCGTCTATTCACCCACTCACACACCAAAGGATAGGAAAGTGGCTAATCAATGTGACGCACATGAATGTGCCAAATGCCGTGGCAACGTCCAATCGATTGAATTTTTACTCTGCAGAGTTTGTACATCTTTCCCCATAGGCTATGCACTCTTGCGTGGAGAGTAACATGACGCCTTATCCATCTTCTCCGAGTAGTCCCACAAGCCCACCACGACGATTAGGAGCATCCATAACAACAATAAAGGTGAGCGACACCATTGGCCAAGAGATGCGGGTATTCATGCCCGAGATTCACATTCACTTTGCTCCTAACGACCGTTTGCCACTACCAGCCACCAGGTGAAACTTGCTTGCAGGAGTACCAAGAAGGTAGGAAAAGGTCCTGCCCATTCAGGTTCTATGGTTGTACGGTGAATCATCATGTATACAGTCACAAGAACCGGTCCTTATATGGCCGAGCAAGCGCCAAATCCCACACTAGGGGTCAAACACACCATCATCAAAACACCAGTGGCCTTGCTCGCAGTCCACCCATCCCATCACCATCCACACCCTAGCTTGTTGCTACCCCCACCCCATATATTACGCACACCACCAAACTCATTTTAACGCATTTATAAAGGTAATTATGTGAGTAAAGGTGTGGCAATGTAGAAACATTGCAAGGGGGCCTAAGCATACTAATAGCAAGGTAATTACGCATCATTTAAATATAAGCATTAAATGACAGCGTATCCTAAGGTTAACAAGGTAATGATAAAACAAAGGTAGACAAGGACTAGATATTAACGCCTAAGTAACAGACATCAATATCAATAGGCAAGTAGGATAATAACTACTCAATCAGTAAAATAACAATCAATGCATAGTAAATTTTAGATGGCCATATAGGTGCGATGCGAAAACAGTAGGATCAATCATGATCAAGGATTAGTAGAGCTTGCCTTCGAAGTCGGGGTCGGATTCCTCCTCGTATCCCTCGTTCTCTGGGTCGTCTTCGTGTTCCTCGTGGTCTACACGTAACCAACGCTACGTAAATACTAGCGCATAAATAAAATAAACCAAATGAAATGGAATAAAGATTTAAGTAAGAACCAAATAAATTAAAACAGATAGATCGGAGGGGTTTTTGGAGAAACTAAGGGTAGAAATGGATTCTACAGATCATTTCCTATTTTCTAGGATTTTTGGGGATTTTTCCTAAATAGAGAAAGGCTCGGAATAGGTTTCTGTGTACACAGACTGTGTGGCTCTAGTGTTTTCAGTGTGGTTGTTTGACTGACAGACGGGCCCCACTGGTCAGTGGCACGGGCTCACGGGCTCACGGTGAACCGGGCCCGCGTGATGTGTGTGAGTCTACGGTCCACTGGACCGAGTGCATGCAGGAGAGCGGCAGGGGCTGGCGCGGCGGCGCGAGAGGGGTGCGCGGCGGTGGCTCGCCGGAGAGCTCGCCGCCGGCGTTTCTGCAGGTCGGAGGGGGTGAATGTGTTGCCGTGGAGATAGAGCTCGTCGAGGCGGAGCTGCGAGGGCAAGCGAGCGGGTGCGGCGATGGCCGATGCGGCGGTGGCAGCTCGCCGGAGTTTCCGTGGCAGCGGTCTGACGATGGAGGTGCGCGAGACGGGGCTTCAGTGATGTTTGTGTTGGTGCGGCAGGTGCACGAGAGCGTGGCGAGTGTGTACGGCGTGGTGTCGTGGCCAGACTTGCTGTGGGCGGCGGCCGGCGACGTGTGGTGCGGCGGCGCAGGGCGGCGCTCGGTGCGCGCATGGTTGCGGCCCGAGGCTCAGTGACTGGTGATGCCTAGGAGGTTCTCCAGGTTGAGATCTACGCGACAGGGTAGGTGGTGAGGCTAGTAGAGGCTCGTCGGCGGCGGAATTGACAGTGGCCGGAGATGGGGAAGAAAGGGGAAAAGTTGTAATTGGAGGGCAATGGAGGTCAAAACTCACAGTGGATTGCTCGTGAGAACGCGGTGAGGTGATACGGAGGTCTAGGTGGCTTAAATAGGCTCGGGAAAGGCCGGAGCAGTGAGAACACAGCGACAGCGGCGAGGACGCGCGCGCGGGAGGATAAGCGCGAGGCTGCAGTCTCGGTACTTGCTCGTGGACTTGAGGCATTCCGCAGAGCTGCGGTGCAGCTACAGAGGCATGGCGGAGCGGCAGGCTTGGCGAGGGAGTCGCCGAGTTCACACGGCGGCGCCATGGTTAGTCCGCGGGCGGCGAAGCGGTGCGAGCAGTGCGCGCAGGCTTTGCAGGCGGCTCAGACGCGGAGCTTGGACTTCGCGGCGCGGTGCGGCGTCGCGGAGCGCTTGGCGGAGGGCGCGGCGTGCAGCGCGGCGGCGCGTGGCGTGGTGACGCGGCGGCGGAGGACACGCAGGCGGCGGCGTGGCGCGACGGGGACGACGACGCGTCGTCCGCGCGGTTCGGGCCAGGCCGGGCTGGTTTGGGCCGGGGGAGGCGGTGTGCGGCCCAGCGAAGCGGGGAGGAAGAGTTGGGCCGAGAAGATGTGGCCCAGAAGCGAGGAGGGAAACAGAAAGGATTTAAACATTTTCCAAACGCAGAAATTCAAATAAAATTCAAATGAACTCCAAATAAGCTCAAATAAATTCGAATAAAATTCATAAATTCGACTCTTAAGCCTAGCAACCATGTTGGCAAGTTCCACTTTTATTTCCTTTCCGAAATTCCCAATTTTCTATATTGTTGAGCTTAGTAAGTATGAACTTTTATTTTTACAAAATTCTAAATGTGATCCTAAATTCTAGGAAATTTTCCAGAGGTGATTTTTATTAAATGCATTGTTGAAATTTGGGATGTGACAAACCTACCCCACTTAAAAGGAATCTCGTCCTCGAGATTCGCTCGGTTCATCAAACAAGTACGGGAACTCCTTCCTGAGATCTTCTTCACGTTCCCAGGTAGCTTCTGCTTCAGTATGATTACTTCATTGTACCCTGCAGAACTTTACAGCTGTTCTCCTTGTCTGTCGTGTTACAACATCAAGAATTTTAACAGGCACTTCTTGATAACGGAGATCTGGCTACAAATCCATAACTTCCACTGGTACTTGATGATCAGGTACTTTAAGACATTTCTTGAGTTGCGGCACATGGAATACAGGGTGTACATCGGACATTTCATCCGAAAGGTTTAGATGGTAAGCTACAGCTCCAATCTTCTTTAGTACCTCAAATGGTCCGATATATCGAGGGGCTAGCTTGCCTCGAATTTGGAAATGTCTTGTTCCACGTATGGGAGATACCTTCAGATAAACATAGTCTCCTCGGTCAAAGGTGAGATCCCTTCGACGTGTGTCGGCATAACTCTTTTGTCGACTCTGTGCTACTTTCAGAGTTTCTTTGATGGCTGCAACTCGCTCTTCAGCATCTTTGATTATGGCAGGGCCAAAGAAAGAACGTTCTCCAACTTCTGACCACATTAATGGTGTTCTGCATTTTCTGCCATAGAGTGCTTCAAAAGGTGACATTTGTAGACTGGCTTGATAACTGTTGTTATAGGAGAACTCAGCAAACGAGAGGCTTTTCTCCCAGTCTTTTCCATATGTCAACACACAGGCTCTAAGCATATCTTCCAATATTTGATTCACTCGTTCTGTCTGTCCATCAGTCTGTGGATGGAAAGCGGAACTGAAATCCAATCTGGATCCAAGGAGGGCATGCAAGCTTTTCCAAAATTTTGAGGTAAATTGGGTACCTCTATCAGTTATAATTCTGCTAGGTACTCCATGGTACTTCAGAATGTTGTCGACATATAACTGTGCATATTTATCTCCTGTGTAATTATTCTTCACGGCTATGAAGTGAGCAACTTTAGTCAGTCGGTCAACCACAACCCATATTGAATCATTTCCTTTCTGGGTACGTGGTAGTCCTACGATGAAATCCATTGTGATTTCATCCCACTTCCATACTGGAATATGCAAAGGTTGCAGTAGTCCTGCTGGCCTTTTATGTTTTGCTTTAACTCTTCTGCAGACATCACAGTATGCAACGAATTCTGCAATATCTCTTTTCATGCCTACCCACCAATACTTCTGCTTCAGATCTTGGTACATCTTCGTTGTTCCTGGATGGATTGACTAAGCAGAATTGTGGGCTTCGTCCAAAATGACTTTTCTCAATTCCTCTTTCTTCGGTACGCAGATCCGATCTTCATACCAAAGTGTTTCTTGTTCATCTACTCGGAATCCTGGGGCTTTGCTTATTCCCATAAGCTCCTTAATCTCTTGTAGTGCCGGATCATTAGCTTGAGCTTTACGGATATGGTCTTCCAAAGTTGGTTGTACAACTAAGGCAAAGACTTTTCCTGGTGCCGCAATGTGTAGATTTAACTTCTCCATTTCTTGTACCAGCTTTGGATGCATTACTTCCATTCTTGAATCCTTATTATAAGCTTTACGGCTCAAGGCGTCGGCCACTACATTGGCTTTTCCTGGATGATACTGAACATCCAAGTTGTAATCTTTAATCAATTCTAGCCATCTTTTTTTGTCTCAGATTCAACTCTGGTTGAGTGAAGATGTATTTCAAACTCTTATGGTCAGTGAAAATCTTGCACTTATTACCGATAAGGTAATGTCTCCATATTTTGAGAGCGTGGATTACAGCTGCTAGTTCCAAATCATGAGTTGGATAGTTTAACTCATGAACTTTCAACTGTCTCGATGCATAAGCGACGACTCGATCATCTTGCATTAATACACATCCAAGTCCTTGTCGCGATGCATCACAATATACCACAAAGTCTTTATGAATATCCGGTAATATAAGCACTGGGGCTATTGTAAGGCTTGATTTCAACTTTTCAAAGCTCTCTTCACATTGTCGTGTCCACTGAAACTTTGTATCTCTCTTGGTTAATTCCGTCATTGGCTTGGCTATCTTTGAGAATCCTTCTATGAATCTCCGATAGTAACCAGCTAATCCAAGAAAACTTCTGATTTCAGATGCATGTCCAAGGAAGGCAACCTCTTGCAACCAAAATTCACATTTACTGAATTTTGCATAGAGCCCATGCTCTCTTAATTTACCCAACACTATCCTCAGATGCTCTTCATGTTCAGCTGCACTCTTTGAATAGATGAGTATGTCGTCTATGAAGACAACGACAAACTTATCTAGCTCTTCCATGAAGATCTTGTTCATCAAATTCATGAAATATGCCGGGGCATTGGTTAATCCGAAGGGCATAACTGTGAACTCATATTGACCATAACGAGTCACAAATGCAGTCTTCATGATGTCAGAGTATCTGATCTTCAATTGATAATAACCTGACCTTAAGTCAATCTTAGAAAAATACTTGGCTCGAGTTGATCAAAAAGGTCATCGATCCTGGGCAATGGATACTTATTCTTGATGGTGACTTCATTCAGTGAACGATAGTCAATGCACATCCTCAGGCTTCCATCTTTCTTCTTCACAAAGAGAACTGGTGCTCCACAAGGTGATGAACTTGGGCGGATGTAGCCTTTCTCTTGTAATTCTCTGATCTGTTTCTTTAACTCAGCCAATTCATTGACGGCCATTCTATATGGTCTCTTGGCTATTGGGTTTGCTCCAGGAATCAAGTTGATTAAGAACTCCACATCTCTGTCCGGTGGCATTCCTGGTAATTCTTCCGGAAACACATCTGGATATTCACATACCACTGGCACTTCTTGCACTGATGTAGCTTCCAAGTTGCATAGCATAGGCTCAGCTGTTAAACGTCGAGGTTGGAATCCTACTGTAATTCCCTTGTGGTTAGTGGCAGTAACCTTTTGATCGGCACAGGATATATTTCCTTTATGTTGTGCCAACCAATTCATCCCAAGAATTACATCTATACCTTCTGATTTCAACACTACTAGATTTGCTAAAAACTCTACCCCACTTAAAAGGGTTTTAACTCCTTCACATCCAAAAAGGCATTTCATGATAGCTCCCGGAGATTTGATTGAAAGAGGGGTTTTTAGCAAAATAGTAGGCAATCCATTCTTGGCAACAAACTTCGAAGAAACAAACGAATGCGAAGCTCCAGAATCGAATAAAACCGTGGCAAGTTTTGCATTTACTAAAAACTCACCGATCACAACATCTGGAGATTCCTCAGCTTCAGCAGCATCAATGTGATTCACACGTCCTCTTCCATAGCTCTGAGTCTTCCTCTGCTGTCCAGAGCCTTCAGGTGCATTGCGACTCGCACCTGACTTTGCTAATGCGGGTCCAGCATTAGCTTGTGATCCTCCAGTGTTCTGCAGGAGAGGGCATCTTGCAATCATGTGACCAGGGTCACGACAGTGGAAACAAGCTCGAATTGGTGGTGCTTGGTTGATAGTACTGGCACTCTTCTGTGGTGCTGAGTTATTGTCTGAACGGTATGACTGAGTAGGCTGTTTCTGCTGCTGGCCAAAACCAAAAGAACAATACTGCATAGTCGGCTGGCGACGTGACTTCTGATAGTTGTCATACCTCGGCCTTTGGAACCTTCCCTGCTGCTTATACTTCCTAGCTTCAAACTTGCGCTTACGCTCTGTGGTCAGGTTAGAGCGAGCATCTTCTAGCAGTAGGGCTCTATTCATGAGAGTGTTGATGTCTGGGTAGATATGGGTGATTAACTGGATCTTTAGCTCAGTGTGCAGTCCCTTCCTAAAGCGGTCCTGCTTCTTCTTGTCAGTATTAACCTCATGAGGTGCATATCGGGCTAGCATCATGAACTTCGTGACATATTGAGTAACAATCATGGGTCCTTGCTTCAGTGAACGGAACTCATCAGCTTTCATCTCCATAATTCCCTCAGGGATATGGTAATCTCTGAAAGCTTGCTGAAATTCCTGCCAGTTGATAGCATTGGGATCAGCAACTGCATCACGGTAGTTATCCCACCATTCACCAGCGGCTCCAACCAACTGGTGTGATGCAAGTGTAACTCTTTCTTGATCATTTTCTGCAGCAATGTCCAACTTCTTGTTGATGTTCCTCAGCCAATCATCTGCTGCCAAAGGGTTTTCCAATGTGCCATCATAAACCGGAGGCCTAAGTCTCATGAACTCTCCCATCTTATTGATCGGTGGTGGCCCACGGTATTGGCTTGTTGCAATCATTTGCATAAGTTGTGTCTGAGTGGCCATGACTTCAGCTAAGGTTGCAGGTGGACGCGGCAGCTCTTGTCCTTGGTTATTGTTCCCTTCTTGGTTATTTTCACCCTGATTGTCACTCAGTTCATTTTCACCATGCTGGCTTGCTTCTTGCTCAGCCCTTTCATTCCTTCTTTCTGCCTCAGGAGTACGTGCACGTCTGGCACGTTGTCCTCCTCTTGCTTGAGGTCTTCCACGTCCTCTGCCTCTTGCAGGACGTTCTTGTTCTTCATTGTTTTGCTCCATATCCTGGCGAACTTGGCGATTGTAGATACGAACAGATCGCTTAGGGGGCATCCTGTTGGTGGTATTACTATATTAGTTATAGCGTAGTGATCTTGGTTTAAGGGCACACAGTATCACTCATAAAAATCCAAATAGAACATCAAGCACCAAACAAGTCTTATATTACACACGTAGGATAGGGTACATAAGGGGTTTATACAACGTGCTACTTCGATTTTTGTTACAAAACTAAGGGTTACAACTAACTACTAGCTAGATTAGAGGAAACAACTATTCTTCTTATTGGCTCTTCTTGAAGTCATCGAGGTACTAGATGACAGGCGAAGCTGGAACAGTGTCATCAAAAGTGTCTTCCATAGGCTCAGTCTCTGAAGGATCCTCTTCAGTCTCGGTATCCTCATTGGAACTGATATAACCTCCGCAAGGGGTGCGGGAAGTCTCGGCTAACTCTTGTTCCATAGCAGCTTGGGTTGCTTTGTCGAGTCTTGGTGCCGAAGGTGGTAGTTCGGGGCGTCCAGCAGGGGTCCTAGTGAAGGTGCTTTTCTTGGCTACCTTCCTGACCTTATATCCAAAATACCTCAGCTCTGGCTCGGGCTCAGGCACTTGTGTTCCTCTGGAAACAGTGTTGAGGACCTGTGGCTGTAAGTCTGGAATAGTGGGCATGATTGTCTCATATTCTCCGTGCATAGCGACAATACGGACTATCCCATTGGTTGTCTCGATCTTAGTCTTGGTCTTCGTCATATCATTACCCTGTTGGTAAAGAGTGTTCAGTTGATCCACATGTGCCTTGGTCCTATCACTCATCATCTTGGCCATTCCTTCTATGACTTCTTGGTACCCTAACTTGGCATTGTTTGCTTGATCACGTTCCTCTTGTAAAGTCCTCTTCAAAGACTCAATCTCCTCTACAAGGGCTCCTTGTGTACTCTCTGACTGTGAAGTGTAGTGATGAGAAGCTTCCACTTGTGTTTTCAGACGATCCTTTTCATTATGCTCAGCTTCAAGTTGTCCTTCAAGAGTATCAGCCTTGTTGCGGGTTTCTTCCCATTGACTCTTCATATTCTGGTATCGCTCAACATCTTCTTGCCATAACTCACGAACATCCTCATGATGGCAATCCAGAGAATGTAAATACAAGGATGTCTCCACTAGGCAATCATTTTCTTCAGTACGGGTTGGACCTTGGAGCGTATCAATGCGATGCTCCCATATGGGACCCTCAACGTCGGCTGGAGGTAAGTACTTGATTGGCGTGGTTCCTGATCGTCCCAAAAGGTCTTCGCAGATTATTGCAGCTGCAACTCTGGCTACAGCCTGTATAGCATCTTCACGTCTGGCTCCAGTAATCTCCCTCCTGAAGGGCTGGATAGGTGCATCTTCATCATCTATGTGTATGCAGACGCTGGCATTACAGCGAGGAACTCCTTCTTCCTCATATTCCTTCCAACGATAGTGGATCTTGTCTTCAATATCAAACTTCCACAGAATTCGGCGAAGGGTCATAGGAAATCCTTCTTCAAGTGTACCATGGGTATGGGTCCATCCATTTTCATCCACGTGGCCTTCTTCAAAGTCCATCTGTTGGATAAAAGATTCAGAAGGAGTTAGAAAGAGATTTTGATAAAACTAGAGCTTAGACGAGAAGTAGAATGATAGTTTTATAAGAAATGGTTTATATAGCTGAAATAGGTCAAGCAAGTCCTAAGGGTCACGTCCTACGGTCAAGTATGGCTCTGATACCACTCTATCGGACCCCAATTCTGGAATCCACGTGTTTACCGTACCAATCCCTGGATCAGTAGTTGGTACACACAAACAAAGTGTTCCATTGCACATACACGAGTACATATTACATAATAGAGGATACATATCATGGTCTTAAGTTACAAACCAGGCAGGGGCTAGCGTACTAGCCGGAAAGCAATAAGCTTGAAAGAGAAACACACTAAAAACACCACAGGCAAACTTGAGCAGACGTCGACCCTACTCGTCATTATCGTCACCAACGTATTCTCCTTCTTCTTCTTCCACTGAAGGGATAGCAGCAAGAGTGCGTACATAAAGTACTCAACAAGCCCTACTCTACTCAAAGGTATGTACACATGCATATTTGGTCTTAGCAAGGAAAAGGTTAAATGGTTCACTTGCAGCAAAAGCCTTTTATGCAAGGTTCAGCAGTCAAGGAACATAGATAAAACATAGAAAGTTGACAGTCATATTTTAGTTGGTTGGCCCTGGAGGAGAATAAATCAATCCCGCCAGTTCCCAAGTTTTAGTTGGGCCTTCCGACCTCAATGGTCATAACGACCCGGCACACATGCCATCACTTCCAAAACATGGGCGTCTATTCACCCACTCACACACCAAAGGATAGGAAAGTGGCTAATCAATGTGACGCACATGAATGTGCCAAATGCCTTGGCAACGTCCAATCGATTGAATTTTTACTCTGCAGAGTTTGTACATCTTTCCACATAGGCTATGCACTCTTGCGCGGAGAGTAACATAACGCCTTATCCATCTTCTCCGAGTAGTCCCACAAGCCCACCACTACGATTAAGAGCATCCATAACAACAATAAAGGTGAGCGACACCATTGGCCAAGAGATGCGGGTATTCATGCCTGAGATTCACATTCACTTTGCTCCTAACGACCGTTTGCCACTACCAGCCACCAGGTGAAACTTGTTTGCAGGAGTACCAAGAAGGTAGGAAAAGGTCCTGCCCATTCAGGTTCTATGGTTGTACGGTGAATCATCATGTATACAGTCACAAGAACCGGTCCTTACATGGCCGAGCAATCGCCAAATCCCACACTAGGGGTCAAACACACCATCATCAAAACACCAGTGGCCTTGCTCGCAGTCCACCCATTCCATCACCATCCACACCCTAGCTTGTTGCTACCCCCACCCCATATATTACGCACACCATCAAACTCATTTTAACGCATTTATAAAGGTAATTATGTGAGTAAAGGTGTGGCAATGTAGAAACATTGCAAGGGGGCCTAAGCATACTAATAGCAAGGTAATTACGCATCATTTAAATATAAGCATTAAATGACAGCGTATCCTAAGGTTAACAAGGTAATGATAAAACAAGGGTAGACAAGGACTAGATATTAACGCCTAAGTAACAGACATCAATATCAATAGGCAAGTAGGATAATAACTACTCAATCAGTAAAATAACAATCAATGCATAGTAAATTTTAGATGGCCATATAGGTGCGATGCGAAAACAGTAGGATCAATCATGATCAAGGATTAGTAGAGCTTGCCTTCGAAGTCAGGGTCGGATTCCTCCTCGTATCCCTCGTTCTCTGGGTCGTCTTCGTGTTCCTCGTGGTCTACACGTAACCAACGCTACGTAAATACTAGCGCATAAATAAAATAAACCAAATGAAATGGAATAAAGATTTAAGTAAGAACCAAATAAATTAAAACAGATAGATCGGAGGGGTTTTTGGAGAAACTAAGGGCAGAAATGGATTCTACAGATCATTTCCTATTTTCTAGGATTTTTGGGGATTTTTCCTAAATAGAGAAAGGCTCGGAATAGGTTTCTGTGTACACAGACTGTGTGGCTCTAGTGTTTTCAGTGTGGTTGTTTGACTGACAGACAGGCCCCACTGGTCAGTGGCACGGGCTCACGGGCTCACGGTGAACCGGGCCCGCGTGATGTGTGTGAGTCTACGGTCCACTGGACCGAGTGCACGCAGGAGAGCGGCAGGGGCTGGCGCGGCGGCGCGAGAGGGGTGCGCGGCGGTGGCTCGCCGGAGAGCTCGCCGCCGGCGTTTCTGCAGGTCGGAGGGGGTGAATGTGTTGCCGTGGAGATAGAGCTCGTCGAGGCGGAGCTGCGAGGGCAAGCGAGCGGGTGCGGCGATGGCCGATGCGGCGGTGGCGGCTCGCCGGAGTTTCCGTGGCAGCGGTCTGACGATGGAGGTGCGCGAGACGGGGCTTCAGTGATGTTTGTGTTGGTGCGGCAGGTGCACGAGAGCGTGGCGAGTGTGTACGGCGTGGTGTCGTGGCCAGACTTGTTGTGGGCGGCGGCCGGCGACGTGTGGTGCGGCGGCGCAGGGCGGCGCTCGGTGCGCGCATGGTTGCGGCCCGAGGCTCAGTGAATGGTGATGCCTAGGAGGTTCTCCAGGTTGAGATCTACGCGACAGGGTAGGTGGTGAGGCTAGTAGAGGCTCGTCGGCGGCGGAATTGACAGTGGCCGGAGATGGGGAAGAAAGGGGAAAAGTTGTAATTGGAGGGCAATGGAGGTCAAAACTCACAGTCGATTGCTCGTGAGAGCGCGGTGAGGTGATACGGAGGTCTAGGTGGCTTAAATAGGCTCGGGAAAGGCCGGAGCAGTGAGAACACAGCGACGGCGGCGTGGACGCGCGCGCGGGCACGCGCGGGAGGATAAGCGCGAGGCTGCAGTCTCGGTACTTGCTTGTGGACTTGAGGCATTCCGCAGAGCTGCGGTGCAGCTGCAGAGGCATGGCGGAGCGGCAGGCTTGGCGAGGGAGTCGCCGAGTTCACACGGCGGCGCCATGGTTAGTCCGTGGGCGGCGAAGCGGTGCGAGCAGTGCGCGCAGGCTTTGCAGGCGGCTCAGACGTGGAGCTTGGACTTCGCGGCGCGGCGCGGCGTCGTGGAGCGCTTGGCGGAGGGCGCGGTGTGCAGCGCGGCGGCGCGTGGCGTGGTGACGCGGCAGCGGAGGACACGCAGGCGGCGGCGTGGCGCGACGGGGACGACGACGCGTCGTCCGCGCGGTTCGGGCCAGGCCGGGCTGGTTTGGGCCGGGGGAGGCGGTGTGCGGCCCAGCGAAGCGGGGAGGAAGAGTTGGGCCGAGAAGATGTGGCCCAGAAGCGAGGAGGGAAACAGAAAGGATTTAAACATTTTCCAAACGCAGAAATTCAAATAAAATTCAAATGAACTCCAAATAAGCTCAAATAAATTCGAATAAAATTCATAAATTCAACTCTTAAGCCTAGCAACCATGTTGGCAAGTTCCACTTTTATTTCCTTTACGAAATTCCCAGTTTTCTATATTGTTGAGCTTAGTAAGTATGAACTTTTATTTTTAGAAAATTCTAAATGTGATCCTAAATTCTAGGAAATTTTCCAGAGGTGATTTTTATTAAATGCATTGTTGAAATTTGGGATGTGACACCCGCGTGCCACCGCCGACGCCCGACCGCCTTCATCGCGCCACCGATGCCCGCTTGCCTTCATCGTGCCACCGACGCCCGCTCGTCTTCCGCTCGTCTCCCGCTCGTCGCCGCCGACGCCCGCCAGCGCCCTTCTCCGCTGGGGCCATTGCACCCGCGCACGTTTGGATAGCACTCGAGCTGCCCCATTTGTTGGTCACGAGGTGAAGCAGACATAGAATGGGTCTTTTATTTGGATCTCCGGTTGGAGAGGTGTTTCTGCTGTTTTGAGACCTATTTTGAGTATAAGTAACTAGAAGGGTCATCCCTAGGAGACAGTCTTATATTTACCTGTTCTGGTGGACTGATACCTTGTTCTGTATATAGGAATTCAAAATTAGCCCAGCAAGAGAACCACTATAGCATTGATTTCTTGGTAAGTGTTTGTTTTGGGTAAAATACCTTTTCAATATGAATGATCATTTCAGTGATTCTAGTGCGCAACTGTTGATGGACATCCCGAAGGCCGATCATCATGAGTTCCTATAGTTTAGACAATTGTTGTATGAGCTATTAAGCTTTCTCACACAGAGACATCAACATAGACATTTTGAATTTTAAACTCGTGAGTAGATCAAGGGAGGTCAAAAGACAATTTTGCTCGGGTTTGCAAAATTTCCAATTTGAATTGTGAAACTTCTAAACAGTCACATTTTAAACTTGTCTGAACTATTTGAGATATCAAACTAGCTGTGTGATAAAATGCTGGTGCCCCAATATTGTGTTATCTTACCTCTTGGTGGAATTTTTTCAGGGCCAACTTATATGTGAAATATTTAAGTTGCTTCATAAATGTTCAGTTTGGTATTTATTCAAATGGTTTGAACTTAATTCCTTTAGTTCAAAAATGTGATCTTTTTTTTTTTTTGCGAGGGAGTTCAAAAATGTGATCGTTCCAGTGTTTACCTCAAACACATAAAAATGCATGCAAGATGTATGATAATGGACATTTTTTTGCGAAGGTATGATAATGAACATGAGGTATGTGTATGTATCGATTTTAGTCACACCACACCAGGGTGTTTCAGTACGGGTTAAATCGTTTTGCGTTGACATATTAAGGTTTAGTGCAAATTGCAATGGCTATTGGAAAGCGTCCGAACCGTACCAATGAAGAAACCAAAAATTAATCAGGTTAATCTTAAACAAAAACGTTTCATCTCATATTGAGCTTTCAACTAAGAAACTCCGAATTGGTAGTAGTTGAAGACGCAGAAAACAATCACTTTCGATAGAACTATTGAAAAGAGAAGAAAGATTATTGCTCGGGCCGTTAATTCTGCGAACACAGTATATAAGTAAATATTAAAAAAAAATTCATAGCAACCGACTCAAAGCTGAGAATGAAGTCATAAAAAATTAACGAGGAGAGATGTTTCTTTTACTGTAATGACAGTGACGTTGAGGTAAAAGGGTGTGCTTGCGTGCAGGTAGAACGGCCAGGTCAACGGGCCGCCACCTCGCCGCATCAATCCGCCAAGCGCCAGCTGCAGGTTATACGCCCTTTTCACACTCGTGATGCAGAACATGGCGAACTAACGGGCTGTGGAGTTCGACCATTGCGTGCAGCGGAAGCCCGCCGACGAGATGTTCGCGGAGAAGACGGTGGTGAAATCGCCGCAGACGCCAACCTTCAGTTCCGGGCAACCCCACATCGATTGCCGCCACCTGTCCATTCTCACCAATCTCCAGTCTCCCTGGCTGCGAGCCGTAATGAATCGAGCCGAGGAAATAGTCGTCATGAACAACAACGAGCAGATATTTATTAAACGTTGTACTGTTCTCGAGCAGATCGCAGACTTGCATCCATGGAAAATTGTTGTCGTCGGCCGCCTCTGCCAATCACGATGTCGACCATCGCTGCGGAAATCTTCTTTTGCGAGTGGCCTGAGGTACGGCCCCCATCCCAGATGCTGCCACGTCAGCTTTGAGATTCGGAAAACGTCAACATGCTCCCACCCGGTGAATCTCAGCCGCGCGCGTCCCCGCTGTACCTCTGCTGCTGTCCTTTGTGAGCGGGATCGGAGGCCACTGCCGAGATCCTGCAAGTCTGCAACCCTCAATGCTCATTGCTATCCTGCCAGCGAATAAATCAAGCTTGCGCTTCTCTCAATGATCGACACCGAGCATACTTCTTGAAGTATTTCCGATACAATGGGTTTCTTCTCCCAAACGATGCTCCAGCGTGCTTCATCTTTTTTTTTCCCTTCTTTTGTTGGAGAATAGCGTGGTTCATATTGTGACACCCCGTGTCATTGAAATACAGCTCGTGCAAACATCCCAACTGAACAGGATGCAAACTAGGAACAAATTCAAATTTGAAATTCAAATATTCAAACAATTGCCAAATGAAGAGTTGTGAAGGAACTCAAACTTTTCAATAACAACTTCAGCAATTAAAAATACCTGTGGATAGTCCTTCTCAAATAAGAATTTTGGTGAATTTCTGGTGATTTTAGAAATTTGTTTGTTGGCCCAAATAAATCCCAGAAGTTTAAAAAGCACCCAAATTTGACCAGCTTCAGTCTAAAATCTACAGGGAATCCTGATGTGCATGTTGGCCAGATTGCAGTACAGATCAAGATCTTTCCAAAGAGACCAAATTTGTGAATTTTGGATCTCGTTTGCTAATTCAAATGGCGTTCACAAATTTGAGGAAAACCATTGACCAGAAATTCGAGAAAAAGAAAGATTCTCCGTAGGACCCACCTGTCAGCCTCTCCCTATCTCTGTTCGCCGTCGGAAATCAGCCGCCACGTCGCCGTCGATAGCTCCGGCCACGCTGCGCCCTTCTCCACCGCTTGCTCGACGCGCCGCGATGCCAAAGCACGCCCCCGCTCCGTCCCCAGCAGTCTCCCTCTCATTTCTTCATTCCCGGCCTCTTCCAACCCTAGCCGCCACCACAGCCATTGCTGAGCTAGAGCTCGAGCTCGCCGTCCGCTGCAGTGACGCGAACCCCGACCAAGCTACCCCGCCCGAGCTTCGCCAAGACCTCCTACGAACTTCCCATGGGCACCATTCTCTCTCCCCGTCGTGAACCTCGCGGATCGAGCTCCTCCCCGTCAACCTCGGCTAGCCGAGCAACCACCGCGTCGCCGCGCGATTCTGCCTCCACGGTGAGTCTTCCTCAAATTCGTCGCGATAGGACCTGCACGACCCAGTTCCTCACCCTCCTAACCCCTACGTTCTCCTCTTCCGCAGACGCGTTGGACGCCGGTGAGGTTTTCCCCATCTGCCACTGACGTCCCCGCCCCGTCCCTCCATCGACGACCATCGTCCGTTGCTCCTCCTCGTCGTCAACTTGTACCACGCCGGCCTTCCTCAAGTCTCTGTGAAGCTTCTCAGCTAGATCCTGGCCGTTGCTGAGCTCCCCTCCGCCCCTGCGACGTCGCCTAATGTCCGCCACCGCCGCTCCTCGACGACGAGCCCCTTCTGGTCATCCCCGCGAGCTCCACGTCCCCTAGGTGAACACTACGTCTCGCGCTCTCCCTCTCCGTCCAACCCGCGCGCCGAATGGCCGCCGGAACCGCCATTCCGGCGATGCGCCGCCGCCCTCCGGCGACGGCTCCGGCCAGCGCACCACGGGCCACAGCGCCGGGATCCCCGTGCGACAACACCGGATCCGGTGTGGCCGCGCGTGTAGCCCTCTGTGTGTTTCCACACGCGAGTGGCTGGATCTGGTGTGGTTCAGACCGGATCCGGTGCAGCCCAGATCGTGTGGCCCCTCGTGTGGCCAGATCTGATTGGTTCGCCCAATTTTCAAATCTTTTTTTCGAATTAATTCAATTCCTAGAAATTGGCTGAAACTTGTAAAATCGATAGAAAAATAAATACAACTCAGAAAAATGCAAATCCAATTTTGCTGGACTCCTGGTGACCTGATCTATCCAATAAAAATGAGAAATCACACTTTTGCATGTTATGTATTTCCTGAAAAATACATCTATGCAGATCCTGTTTAATTCATAACTAATTATCTGTTGCTCCATAAATCCTGAAATCTGGCATGCTGGTTAAGGTACTGTTAACACACCTACAGAGCATTTTTCCACTGTTATATCTTAATTAATTATTTTCCTATGATTTAAATCGTTCCTGTATTGTTTAAATTAATATAAATAATCTGTAAGGAAACAAATCATCAAACTGCACAGTAAATTACTTCCAGTGGTGGATTTCACCAGAAAAATGCCACTGGACATAAATTAATTTTCAAAATCACATTATTCATTTAACCTACCTAAGTTGATTAATAGTGAACTTAATTAAAAGTTAATGAAGGAAATACTCCAGACGAAATTAATTAACAAAGTTACTCATTTGCACTTACAGTGTAAATGACTGTCCTATCAAGTAACTGAATCATGAATTGCATCATATTCTTGCATCTAACTTTGCATTATTTTCCTTGTCATAACGTGTAGTGACAGAGACGACTCCGGAGCCGCTCGACTTCCAGCTGCTGGAGGAGCAGACCCAGGAGGTGCAGGAGGAGCAGCCGCAGCAGGACACTGACCCCGCTGACCCTGTTAGCTACGCTCCTGAGCCAGGCAAGCCCCGGTGCATGCCTCCCTATTTAGGATTTTATTTTCGCATTTGATTGGGGCTAGTAATTGATTGTGCATTAGGTTTATTAGGAGTTGATGTGAAACCTTAGAACTGCATTAGGACTACCCTTCCATATCCTACCTTGTGTCCTATTTTTATAGATGTGGTCTTGGTTACGTTAGAACTTGCTAGGCTTAGTGGCTAGCGGACGGTAGAAGTCGAGTGGTAGGTCCCACTCGCATGATAGGGACCCTGGATTGTACTAGCTGGATTTAGGATTTGTTGAGACCGGACGGGGAATTGATTGTATAGGATGGTTGGAGAAGGCCGTGCCTTCACGGTGGTAGCCCCGTCTGTGTCGATTAAGGACCGTCCGTTGTTGGCCCTGTTGAGCAAGTTTGAACGTACTGACTCACATGCTAGTGTTTTTATGGGCCTAGTAAACCTAGTAGCCTGCGTCGCCCCGGATGTCTGGTAGATACTTTACTCTTTCTATCATGGTATTTGGGAGAGGTAGGGTGGCGTCCCGCGCAGTCAGCCGTCCGGGACGGGGGCTGCGGTGGGAGAGCCCTTCCTCGGGAGGAGTAGAATCTGGTACAGCTCTGGTGGTACGTAGCGTAAACGGTTGCCGTATGTGGCCTTTGCCGCGTATGGCGTGTGGTCAGGTTTTCTCCTGCAGGATGTACATCGATGCCGCCGCTCTCGGTCAAGAGCAACCTTGCTCACTGAGTCACCTCGTAGTGTGATATGATTGATGATGATGATGCTAGTCTATTACATTACTGTTATTTACATATTTTGCTATATATACTGTCATCGTTGATGTATGTTACTTATACCTGTTCTAGATATATGAACACGGCTTTATTTGTTAAGTACTTAATTGGAATTAAAACTTGAAAGTAAGGACCAAGTAATTAATGCGTTTTTATGCAAGTGAGTCAGCCTAACCCCTTGTAGCCTTTGCATTCTAGGAGTCGGCTGTAGTTAGCCACGTTGACGGGTAAGTCTTGCTGAGTAACTAGTACTCAGGGTTTGGCTCTTTATGTTTTTGTGCAGGTATAGATTTTGCTTCCGCTGTTGCTTGGTGGAGTTCCTTCAGGTCCACATCGCGGGCTTCGATGTGCGGCCATGTATCGTCGAGTGGTAGAATTGGTATAGTCGAGACTTCCGTTGTGCTATTCACGTGTTTTAAATCATTTAAGACTTGTAATAACTTAAAGATGTAAAGTTGTTCTTTTTATATGCTGTACTGTTGCGTCTGTTCATCAGCGCTTTACCGACTCGATCCTGTGAAAAGCGGAGACGCTTCACATATTCGATGATGCAACCATGAAACTATGATTTGTTTCCCTCTTATACTTTCGTGGCACTTCAATCCGTGGAGGATATACATGTCTTGGAGCAAATCAAGATACCTCGGCAGCTAGAAAGATATATTTTGATACAACAAATCAAAGTGTTATTCTGATGAATTACAGATCTTTCATCAATCGAACAAACACTAGTTTTCACTTTGTGTCAGATTCCTATTTTCACTTGTGATTAGGTGACATTTGACCAGTAATGTAATCACACGTAAAATATAAATCTCAAGCTCAGGTGAGGGAAAAAAAATTGTATTTTTAACAAAACAATGGAGTGACACTCTAATTTTCAATGCATAATTTTGCAAATTGAGAAGGAAAATCTTACATCGATCTACAAATTATCATACCTTTGGATGTGGCGAGCAGCTCAATGCCCTCAGCTTATACAACAAAAGAAATTGCGTCCCAATTCGACAGAGCGAGCTACAACTTAAGATTGTTGCAACGGAGAGGTAGCAGACATTGTTTTTTTTTTTGGAAAGACTAGGAAACAGCCAATGACCCCATGGTTGCAGAATGCTCTTGATATGCTTCGTCAACTTAACACTTCCCTCCACTCTGCTTGCAAAGATGAAGGGAGGGCAAGGAAGTCAAGTGGCGAGAGGATTCCGGATTGGAGTGTCAAATTCCCCACCCCACATGGGACGGGCCTGAAGGAGAATGGTTGGATTAGAATCCGACGGATAAATTTAGCTGCTTGCACCTTTGCACGGAACTGAGCGTATGCCGTTGTTCTCCCCATAAACGTTCGCAGGTGCCGCCTACATAATACGGCCACGGGTGGTCACAGGCCGACGAGGTCCCTGTTTAGCATAGCCATCAAGTACTGCAAACTCCATCAGCCTCTCATCGATCGATGGCAAGCAACAACAAGGCTTCCATCCCTAGAGAAGCGTCGCCGTTGTCGTCATCCGTGCAGCAGCCCACCACCGGCGGCGGCAGGAAGCTCAAGTCCGACGTGTGGGAGTTGTTCGACTACCAGCCCCCCTCTGGCGCCGGCAAGAAGGACGACAAGGCGATATGCAAGGTGTGCGAGCGCGCTCTCAGCGCCAGCAGCGCGAACGGCACCTGAGCCGGCACATCGGGAGCACGAGCTGCATGAACGTCATCGCTCAACTCTACGACAAGCTCGAGGCCGAGGGCCTCGTCCACATATGATCTACACATCAAGGTGAGCTAGCGCGTGTCCCTCTCCTCAATTCATGCATCCCTGTCCTGTGCCACTGGATTTGCGATCGAGCTGATTGATGTTTATGCGGTGCTGCGGCAGCTCTACCGGCGCGCGGTGTGGTGAACGTGGGGCCGGTACGCGGCGGAGATCCATCCCGGATCCCGCGAACCAGGCGCGCGTGTGGCTCGGCACCTTCGACACCGCCGAGGCCTCCGCGGCCGCCCTGGAGTTCAAGCAGGGCGGCAAGGCCAAGGCCAAGGCCAAGCTCAACTTCCTCAAGGCTCAGGATGACACGTACGATCGACGTGAATTGTCTCAGCTACGGGGTCGTCGGGCTGAGGTGGACGACACCATGAAGGCGCAGGTCGAGCTAGCGTCCTTCACCGTAGAGAAGAAGGCCAACTCGCTTCGCAGCTTGAAGCTCATGGACGCCGATGGCTACGGCCAACGTGAAGGCTTACCACCACCCACCAAGCAGAACACCGCCACCAACCACCAAGCTAGGCTTCTGGTCCCTGGAGCCTGTTAAGTTGGCCCAGGTAGTGCTGCAAGTTAGGAATCGTCCCAAGCAGTCTCAGCGAGCCAAGATTTAATATTTTCTGTCTTCTTACATTTGATTTGTTTTCCATTTTCGATCACATTGGTTATTTGATTTTTTATGTATCTTTTGGGATTCATATTTATTATAAATATATTTTATTTCTGTGTTTGCTCAAAGAGTACGTATATAGTGGAACAACCTAGATAAAATAATAGTATAACGGAACATTCAACGTCACCACCGCGAGCGCCTCGCCTGCTGCTCACCGTGGCCATTTGCCGCAGCTGCCAAGCCGTGGATGTTGGTTCCTCCCGTTTGACCTCGGGCCAAATCTCGGGCCAAATATTTCTAATAAAATCCATTGGCAGTGATGCTGGAAACCGAAAATTAAGGCCCCCGGTTTGACGTTCAACTAACTCCTTACGATTGATCCGCCTTGCTCACGTGATGAATCGTGACTGCAGCACGTACGAGGCATCAGGTCGAAGTTGTTTCCATTATATATAATCATGAGCAGGTATACACTGGCTAGCCGAGCTGGATTCGCGCTAGTCAGTTTATGGGAATACCATGTCGCCACGGTATGTCGCGGGATTAGTATTGATCTATGTTGTGACAGACCTGTTGAATCGGCAAGTATTGTACCTGTGTGTATTAGAGACAATACATAATAGTATTTCTGGTAAAGCAGAATAATGGACATGCGTTTTCTCTTTGATTATGTAAGGGGTAGAGCTCGTGATAAAATACGAGAGAAGTTGGTACTATACATAGCTAGAGTGTATTAAGATCAGTTGAATGTGCTTCAACTCTAGTTTTCCAGCAGATTTGCCCAGTAGATATAAAATCATTTGTTTTTTTAGATGATTAGAAGATTGTATTAATCTTGGCTTTTTGCAAGAGAAGTGAGGGGACAGGGAATTGGCGTTTGGTGTCGTCCGTCGAGAATTTTTTTTTCCCCATAAATGGGGAGGAGGAGTCGGGCCTTGCTCTGCAGACGGAATGGAGCGTGGCGCAGGGAATATTTTGCACCCAAAATTTGCCCCCACACGTGGAGGGGTGGGGGGGGGGGGGGGGTGGTTGATGGCTTGGGTGGTGGCGACGAGGACGGGCCTGAAGGGGAATGGTTTTGGACAAGCTAGTATCCGACGGATAACGTTTGCTGTTTGCAGCTTTGCTGAAGGACGGGCCTCTCGGCCTGCAGACGAAACTGGGAGGCCGGCCCGCGAGTGGCCTGGCCTACAAATACTCTTCCCCGCTTGGCAGCCTCTCCACAAAGCAATGTCAAGCTAGCAAGACGAACAGTTCCATTCCTAGAGAAGACTCATCGTCCGCGCAGCAGCCCACCGCCGGTAGCAGCAGCTGGAAGCTCAGTTCGAGAGTGTGGCAATTCCTCGATTTCCAGCCTTCCTCCGGCGCCTGCGGCAGGAAGGAGGACAAGGCTGATAGAAATGACAACGCTAGGTGTCAGACAGCGGGTAGAACTCAACTAGAAAATCATTTTGTGTTCATCAGAGAGATCTACCTAGAGGGAGTGAGGGAGAGGGCCACTCAAATTGACTTGCAGCAAGGTGATGCCTGCTGGGCTGCTCTTGATCTCAGGCCCATACGGACATGCATGAAGGTTAACATTGGCTCAAAAAAAAAAAAGAGCAAAGGTTAACATTGCATGGAAAGTACATACATACATGCAAATTCGTATAAGGAATTTACATAATCTGAAGAAAGTACATAGATACTTGCAACAAATGCTAATTCACATAATCTGAATAAATAAGCAATTTTGAAAAGGAAACTGAACTGAAATTTGAATAATACTTGAATGTATATAAAAAAAAAATCTGTAGGTGTGGCCATCCTCTGGTCACTGTTTGATGTGGTCATGGCGCTTGGTTATTGTGTCAGGCAACTTGCGAATCGAGGACGAATTTCATGCAGCACGTAAAATTCCTTTAAGTATTATGTTATTTCCTTTGTTTAATGGATATTTTAGCTATAAACAATGTGTAACTTCAATTATGGCCGGATTGCAAACTTTTTTACTCACTTGGACTCTCTTTTTTTTTGAGATGGGAATACCCAACTCTCAAATCCTGGCTCCGCCACTGGCGCGAACCCTAATCAGTGGGTTTGTTGGTGGGGAGTGAGGCACGACGAACCTTGGCGTGCGTGCCCCCGGCCCTCACCTTCTCTTTTATATGCGCAGCGCGACAGGAGCCCACCAACCATGAGTTGGTTGTGCGCCCCCGATTAGGGCGCGGATCAGGGAACGACTCCTCTCGTTGGAGCGAGCCATGTGGAGATCAAACTAACAAAGGCAATATACAAGTTGTGCGGGCGCACTCTGGGTGGCTACAGCCGGAGCGGCACGTCGCACCTGCGCTGGCACGTCAAGGGTGCCTGCCCGGAGTTGCAGCCGAAGCATGTTGTGGAGTTCATGGAAGCCATCGCTCAACTCTACGCCGAGCTCGAGGACGAGGGCCTCGTCATCTGAGATCAAGGTAAGCGAACGTTGGCCTCTCCTCAATTCATCCATTCCTGTACACTGTGCCACTGCATTGGTGTGCTCACGGCGAGGTTCGCGGGGATTTGAGTGCTCACGGTGATGTTCCTGGTGATCTCTGTATCCACGACGAGAGGCTCGCGGTGGTTTGTGTGCTCACGGTGATGTTTGTGGTGATCTGTTTGCTCATCGCGGGTAGATTTGTTTGCTCACGGTGAACTTCGCGTGGATTTGTTTGCTGACGGCGGTGTTCGCGGTGATTTGAGTGCTGACGGTGATGTTTGCGAGTGCTGACGGTCGTGTTCTCGGTGATCTGTGTGCTCATCGCGGGTAGATTTGTGCGTCCACGACGAGGTTCGCGATGATTTGTCTGTCCACGACGAGCTTCGCGGTTGTTTGTGTGCTGACTGTGATGTTTTCCTGTTCCTGCCATGGATTCACGACGTGCATGGCCTCAGCAACCGGGTCGTCAAGACGGAACAGCCGTCCTTCATCTCGCTGCGCGGCTACGAGTTGGAGGATGGGCGGTCCCACGGCGGCGAGGTCGAGGTCATCCACCGGCGAGAAGAACGCCGTCCCGAACGCCTACTCGATCGCTTCGCAGCTTCAAGGTCGTGGACGGCGTCCACAACGGTCAACTACTTCCTCAAGTCGCACTCGAGACACCGTGAAAAGGCTTCGGGGTCGGACATCATCCAGGCACTTCCTGCTCCGAGATTCTTTCTGGTCCCTGTAGCCTGTTAAGTTGGCCCAGGTAGCGTTGCCAGTTAGACATTGGCCCAACAAATGTCAGCGAGCCCAAGATTTTTTTCCTCTTTTTTTTTCCCCTGTTCTTCTTCCATTTGATTCAGTTCCGTTTTCTATCACATCGCTTATTTGTTAAGTCCCCTAAGATCAGTGGCGGAGCCAGCGAAAAACTTTAGGTAGGGCGGAGCTGCGATACAAATTCGAACGAAAACAAAAACCAAACCTCAAGAACATGTGTATGAACAAAAAGTGCAAGAATAAAAATGGTACTCTTTATTTGGTCTATATATTGAGGGAATGAATAAATGATAATATTTAAACCATATACATTTCACATAACATATATATATATAGGAATATATAAATATAATAAACCTTTCAATTTGAAAAATAAACTAGTTAGTGATGATCAATATATTACGTGGAGCCACTTGAGGAATTGTTATACTAAAGAAGCTTTTCAAATCTACAAAATTTTGTAGCGATTCATCAATAATCCATTTGCCTTTTCTACTCATTTATGGAAGAAACTATGTAACGATAGAACGTCAATTCAAATTGCCCGGCGGCAGCCAGCTACTTGCGTGGACTTTGGAGTCGAAGTTTTGGTTTGGGGGCAACGACCGAGCATGGGATTACAATTGAAGATGTTCAATGTCGATTGCAGCAGCAGACCAACAGCTACCAGCGACTCGCCTGGACTTTGGCCTGCCTTCTTCTTCCTCTGTTCGATGCAAACACAGACTCTTCCTTCTTTAGGCCACGCCATGGAAGTCAGCAGGGTCGGAGCTCCAGAGGAGGAAGGACTGATGATCTTCAGCGGCGAGTTTAGGTAGGGCAGCCGCCCTACCTTGCCCTATTGGTGGCTCCGCCTCTGCCTAAGATGTATTTATGGGTTCCATATTTATCAATATATTTTCATATTTTATTTCTTTCCTTGCCCAAAGAATACTGGAACAAAATATATATCAATGTAATGAAACATTCAACGTGAATACAAAAGACATAATTGCTTTTGCCAGAAAATAGAACATAAATTGCATATATTACAGGAACTTTCAAATGAACAGGTAGATCACCACCTCATTTTTATTGCCATTTTTTTCTTGCTATTTAATGGGTTTCTATTCGGGATTGACGGAACAACGCTAACGAGCGTACACCGCATGTAAAGTAACAGCCGTCTTTGGCTGGACAGAACACCAGCTCGCTTCGCCGCTTGAAGCTCATTCACGCCGACGGGCGACGGCCATGGCCACGGCTACATGGTCGTCACCGAGCAGGCGAAGAACGCGAAGTCACGCACTACCCGGTGAAGGAGACCCCCAAGCGGACCAACGTCTCGTGCTCGTTGTCGATGTGGACAACCATCGCGCCGTGCCTCTCAGGCTCCCGCGCGCGTCGCCGAGGCGGACAACCCGCCGGCTAGAACAAGGCCGGACCGAACGCCAACTCCTCCCGCGAGCCTGCGGTCATCGACACAACCGAGGTGGTGCTACCGGCGTCTTGTACAGCCAGTGGGCCAGTAGCCTGTTCAGTTGTCCAGAGGTAGTGTAGCGTCGTTGCAAGTTAGGAATCGGCCCAAGAAGTTTCAGCGAGCCCAAGATTTCGAATAGTTTTTGTCTTCTTTTATATGATTCGATTTCCATATTTCTATCCCATCATTTATTTGTTATCCCCTTTATGTACTTCTGGATTTCGTATTTATAAATATATATCATATTTTGTTCCTTAGTTTTCCCAAAGAATAGTGGAACAACATAAATAATAATGTTATGAAACATTCAACGTGAATCACAAAGATCATAAATTGTATATTAGAACAACATAAATAATAGTAATGTTTTGACAGCTGACTGGTCGAACAACGTTAGCGACCTAGAACACCCCATGTAAATTAATTAATAGACCATAGAACGCATATAAGCGGCACAATATTCAGATGGAACATTGCTAAATTATTTTTTTTCGGTCATTCGTTCAAACGGGTGAGGCATTTCTATCATACATTTTATGGTTTGCGACTCGATCGTCCCGGATGACGCGTCGTGCTTCTCCTGCGCATGTGCGTCGTCGACACTACCGAGGCGCAGCTCGAGGCGTCCTTCACCCATCGTGAGAGCGTTTCCAATGACTAACTTTTAGCTGCCTCTTAGAATCTATTATCTTAGTATTTAAGGAGAAAAAGGAGACACCACGTTCGCTCTCAAGGCTACGAAATTACCACGTTAATAAGAAAAAAGAGAAGTTATGAGCCGTTGGATTTTATGAAGATCTAACGGTCTAGATTAAAGGTAAGAATCCTTCCAAAAAAAAAAGAGTATGTGTCCAATACAATTCTTAAACACGTTGTCTTCGGATATGAGTTTTCCACGGAATAGACTCACACGTTGTCTTCTTAAGAGAGTTGGAGTCGGATGAGTATTAGATGAGCACCGTTGTTTGCTAAAAGAACACGTTTTTTTTTTCTTTTGACTAAGAAGACAACACGTTGTTTCACTCACACCAACACTACTGCCGCGAGGCCTAGCTGACAAGCTCAAGGAAGATACATGTTCTTGCGATAATGTACATGTTCTTGCGGGACATGACAGTAAGCTCCTACTCGCTGGTCGCGACACGACAGGCACGGCGCTATCGTAGGAAATGGTGACCTTCGTCCGCCCCATGCGAGTGCTTGAGGCTGTAACCATCTGTCCCGTTCGAGCACCAGGCGGTTGTCCCCGACGGCGTTCTGCTGAGCAGGCACGAGGTGAAGGTGGAAGGCATGTGCGGCAAGGACTGCGGGGAGTTTTTTTTTTGCGAAGACTGCGGGGAGTTCATGCCAGAGATGTGGATCACTGGGGACGAAAAGGTGCTTTACGAACCGGCAAGGCCATGGCAGGGGCAAAGATGATCAAGCATGGCACAATGCCGGGAAGGGTTAGCAGGCCGAGGCACAGTGCGATCAAGAACTTTGTTGTAGTTGAAGAGGCAGCGGCTAACCGTAATGTTTGATGAAGAGGCTACGAGGTCGGACGCAATAAAAAAGCTTGAAGACCGGTAGCTTTACTGTATGTGCCGCTCGCAGGCCTGCTTTGAGCTGCACGCTTCATCAATTCTGTTGCATTTATTTGGAACCGGCCACGGAACCTGCAAGGCGATGGAGCATGACTAACAGTCTACCACGCCACTACATCTACATAACAACAGGAGAACCAAATAAGAAACTCATGAAGGACAGGATCGGTAGAGCCACCCCAGCCTAGGAGGGAAGGAAGGATGCAGCCAGAAACAAAGGGCCAACCAGCTCGGCAGCTTGCTGGCAGATACCGCCTTGGTAATCCGAGGTTTGATGAAGAAAATTTGTTTGGGGCTGCCCATGATTAAGATCTGTTGCCATGGATATCGACCACCTAGATTTGCCTTGAATACTGTGGATATAGCAGATAACTTGAAGAAACATCCATGGTGTGATAGACGCCATCTGCGGTCATGAATCATGGTCATTCGAGTGCTCCTTGACCTTCACATGCCCTTCATTTTTCCTTGAATATTGTGGTTATGGCATGGCCATGGAGCTCGGATACAACGGTGGTGCGAAAAAAAGGTAAGAAATACCTTCACTTTTCGACAAATTAAAATTAAGTAGTTCCAATACACTATCAAGTATCAACGTGGTCTTGAAAATATTACAACTACAAGTTCTGTCAAGTTGCATTCGTTTGCAGTTGCATGTATATGGTCAAATGTTATATGATTTAGAGGAAACACTTTTTTTCTTCAGGATTTTATTCTAGCATTACTTCTGAAGAAAACCTGTAATGATGTTATGATGGTACAATTTTTTTTAAAAAAAAAACTTTTACAAGAGGCCACAAAATTTTCCAGCATTAATCCTTTCAAAAATAATATCTACAATGGGGAGAAGAATAAAGAAGTCAGAAAATGCACTCTACTCCTCCACACGGATTCTACTCCCTTTGTCCCATTTTATAAGGGATTGAAAGGTTTGAGATTGTACCAAAATATAAGGTATTCTACATATAGGATGAATTTTGAGGGTTGGTGAGTGGGTGTGATAAGGTAAAATGAGGGGTACACTGGTCTTTAATCTTAAGACTATTTTATCATCGATTTTCATATCTTGCGATTTCACGATACTTTTCAAAAAGTCTGGTGATTTTGCAAAATAATTAAATGTGCCATTGCATGTACGGAATAGAGCATGTTCAATAAAGTATGCACTTTTCTGTTGTAAATATACATATTATTGAAAGTGTTTAGCCTCTGCGAATGAAGATAAAACCGCAAAGCACAATTACGAATTTGTTAGGAGCATTTTCAGTTTTATTGTCCGACTTGATAGTGGCACTACCACTAGAGAGGCAATCACACCCCGTAAGCTATTGATGATGGAGCCGATCTATGATGACCGAAGAAACATCAAAATGAGAAGGACCAATGTGCTACGAAGGTTGTCACTGAGATAACTTTAAGTTATATCAAAAGCTATATCAGCTCTAGCCCGCGCAATTTGCGCGGGTCACCTTACTAGTTATTTATTAAAGAAAAAGAAGAGAGAGAATGTTGCTAACTCTTTTTCAAAAGCTAGTCTCTAAGCAAAATGAGAGAATGAAACATGGGACTCATCCCTCATTTATTCTCTCTAAGAGATAGCTGCTGCCACTTAGCTAACTTCACCATTGGGGATGCTCTGAGGTCGGGGACGGCGAAGAAATTGAAGCCGTGGTCCATTGTCAGTCCGCCGCCCGATGTCTCCTCAGCGCCTGGGGCTTCAACGTCACCTTCAAGGCTCAGCTCGACACCGGACGGACAAGCCTTCCTTCACCGGCGAGAAGAATGGGCCCGGGTCGAGGTGTTGTGGACGAGACGCCGTCCTTCATCGGCGAGAATAACGCCAGACACGACGCCTACCCGCTTAATTACCATCGACTCCGAACACTCCCCAAGCCGGCCAAAAAATACAAAAGGCTCTCGGCAAAAACCAGACGCTCGGCAAAATTGGACGGCCGTCCGAAATTCGTGACGGCGTCAGAAATGTGGGCCCTGAGCCCGGTTTTGTCGAGAGCCGTGGTGGGACACTCGGCAAAAGTTTAATTTTTGCCGAGTGTCAAAGGAGGGGCTCTCGGCATTTCAGGCATTAGGCAAAATTACCAAATTACCAAAAAAAAATTTTGCGGGTAGGAAATTACCAGTTTTGTCGCAACTGAATCTTATGTTTTGTCACAACACGTCGGACTAAGGTAGCCGACGAATGACGAAATTCCTTGGCTGCCTCTTATCCTTTGGCATTCTCTCTACCTCGCTGCCACGTCCACCGCGGAGAGAGTGTGCCGCCACCCACCCGTTGCTGCGCTCTCACAGGGCACCGGAGCATGCCGGGCTCCGGCGGGAGCGGCACGCACGCCAGCCGGGCGCGCTCCAACATCGAGACCTGAGGCATGAGGTGGTGGTCGTCGCTAGCGCCGCCGCCACCGAGGAGTATTGGTTTCCGGCGAGCTCGTCACCGCAGCCCGTCTCCGGCGACCCTCACCTCTTTCCTAATGCCCGGTGGCCACGATCGAGATCCCTCCTTCAGCCCCTTTTTCTTCTTCCCTCCACGGCCCTCTCCTCGGCACCGCGAGGTCGAGCTCCATCGATGGCTTGATGGCGAGGTTCGACACCCAAACGTATCTAAATGGCTGCCGCGACTGATGGGCCGAGCTACACATGCTCCATGTGGCAGCAGCTGCGCGCTCCGTGGCCGAGTTCCATGATCCATCGCCGCCGTTACTCCCTCCATTTTTTTTAAATGATGACGTTAAGACAACATTCATAGTGTAAAATTGAACTAAAACCTTTGTCCTAACGACATCATTTAAAGGATGGAGGGAATACTTGTTTTCAGAAGTACTTGGCTAGGCTTGGTTCGGTAGTCCAGGCCTAGCGGCGGTTCTTCAAACACTAATTCTCGTGCGTCAATCTGGACCTTGTAATTAGCCCATAAAGTCCGATGACTGATGTTCAATGTGGAGAGGCACGTCAGCAAACGACATATCTCATGCCATAGTGGTAAATTACTCCCTATTGTGTAACCAAAGTTACGCATTTTCAACTGAGAAGACCCTCCCAACCCCAATTCGAGCGTGTGTTCACACTCCCTATTTGATCACCTTAGGCTGTCAATATTTTGTTAACAAAGCTAATAGTTTTCATTCAAAAAAACAAAGCTAATAGTTTTTGAAGAGTATTAAATGTTTTTCGGACACAAAAAATATTTATCTTTCCAATAATTTATTTACTTAACAATAATTAAACCCTCTCTCAAAATAATAATTAAACCATTATCTTGGAGAAGCATACTACTACTTCAGTAAGTTGACTGTAGACCAAGTCCAGGCTGTTTTGGGCCCGAGGGACCACTAAATTTGACTCACCTGCCCTGGAATACTCAAAAGTCAAGACGACCAACGTCCTTTTCCACAGATCTTTTGTAGTATCTGAATGTCCACACTCCACAGGCATAGGAGTAGTGTACTTCTAGTATCTTTTGTACCGGCCGTGACGTAAGGCGAAGCCTGTGGCAGTAGCGGGGTGTGTAGCTGTCCTACTCGTGGTGGCTAGCTACCACCGTATGCAGCCAGCAAATTTCGATTTGGTTTAACCCTGTCTTAGTACCCTTTCAAAGGATATTTGTTGTAAGTATTGACTAGCATTTTTTTCTTCATCTGGAGTTTTAATTTCTTACTTTGTACCCAAGTTTATCTGTAGTTTCTCTAAATGTTCTGAGAAAAGGAGTGCGCCAAGGTGACCCTTTGTCACCTATTCTGTTCAATATAGTGGTCGATATGCTTGCAATTCTAATTAAGCGTGCAAAGGAAGACGGTCAAATAGCAGGGGTGGTACCTCATCTCGTAGAGGATGGTCTCTCTATTCTTCAGTATGCGGATGATACTATCATTTTCATGGATCGTAATTTTGAACAAGCTCAAAACATGAAATTACTTCTATGTACTTTTGAGCAATTGTCTGGTCTCAAAGTTAATTTTCATAAGAGTGAGATATTCTGCTTTGGCCAAGCCCAAGAGTTTGAGAACCAATACTCATAATTATTTGGTTGTCAACACAGGTCATATCCCTTTAGATATTTAGGGATTCCTATGCACTATAGAAAACTGAGCAATGCAGATTGGAAAACAATCGAGGAACGTATTGAGAGAAAGTTAAGTAGTTGGAAAGGCAAGGATATGTCGGTTGGAGGTAGATCGGTCCTTATTAATTCTGTGTTGACAAGCCTAACCATGTTTATGTTATCTTTTTTCGAGGTTCCACGGGGAATTCTTGAAAAGATAGATTACTATCGATCAAGATTTTTTTGGCAAAGTGACAGCCATAAAAAAAAGTACAAATTAACTAAATGGAGCATAATTTGTCAACCTAAGGAGCAAGGAGGATTGGGTATTAAAAATATAGACATACAAAATAGATGTCTTTTGAGTAAATGGCTTTTCAAGTTGTTAAATGAGAATGAAATGTGGCAGGAACTACTAAAAAATAAGTACCTTAAAAATAAAACCTTGGGTCAGGTAGAGAAGAAATCTGGTGACTCGCATTTCTGGGCCGGTCTAATGAAAGTCAAGAATGATTTTCTTGCTTTAGGGTCCTTTCATCTTAATGATGGACAACAGACTCGGTTTTGGGAGGATAAATGGGCTGGTAACTTTAAACTTATGGATAGATATTCTTCTCTTTATAACATTGCTAGGAAAAAACATTCTACTGTTGCAACTGTTTTTAGTACTGTACCTCTTAATGTTTCGTTCCGCAGAACTTTGAGTGGTAACAATCTAAGGTTATGGCATAATTTAGTTGCTGCAGTAGCTCATGTGCATCTGAACAATAACAGTGACGTTTTCAAATGGGGCTTACATCAAAACGCCCAGTTTACTGTTAGTTCAATGTACAATTCCCTTATCAACAATGGTTTTGTAGAGAGAAATAAAGGCCTATGGAAGCTGATAATGCCTCTAAAAATAAAGATTTTTATGTGGTACTTATATAAGGGAGTGACACTCACTAAAGATAATTTAGCTAGACGTAATTGGAATGGGAGCAAAAAATGTGGTTTGTGTAATCAAGATGAAACCATACAACACTTGTTCTTCGATTGTCACTATGCTAGATTTCTTTGGAGGGTTGTTCATTATACTTTTGATTTGAATCCGCCGAATAATGTCTCTCATATGTTTGGGGATTGGTTGGCGGGGGTGGATGTTAAGTTAAAAAGACAACTACTAGTTGGTGCATCTTCTTTATGTTGGGCGATATGGCTTAGTAGAAATGATACTGTCTTTGATGGAACTCCACTAAAAACTTACATGCAGGTACTCTACAGGGGAACGCATTGGCTCCGGGCTTGGTCGCTGCTTCAAAAGTGTGATCAAGACAAAGAATTGATAAAGCTCGCATGCCGTAGATTGGAGACTACGGTGATGCAGATTTTCGCACACTATGGATGGAGATTTAGTAATAGACTTACGTCATAAACATGTCTTTCATCCGAACTTATGGTGTTTTATTCTCTTTGTCGATGGGTGTTGCAGACGGATGTGCTGCAAATTTTGTAATAATTGGCTCTAGCCTCTTGAGGTGAAGGCCGGGACATCATTTTTTCCCATTATCTAAAAAAAAGGAATACTTATTTCATTCATTCTTGGCCAATTCGAGGTGAGAGTAATCCTTTTCGTTCCACTTATGATTGTTGGGACTAATGTTGTATGCTTATTTTCTGGGTGTAAGATTGATGGTGGTAGAACCGTAGAAGACAAGGTGTGAAAGTCACTGCAAATGGTTAATTATGGGCCATCTTCTAAGACTGACTCAAACAGGTGTTCTATTAGGCACCCCATACCCGAAATGGGTCAGCAAACTCGAAATTCAGCTCTCCAACGGGCAACCCCAATGCGCAACGCACTTTCGGCGCACCTCGCAACACGACAGTTCGCGTGCCGTCCGACTCGCGTCGCGACTCGCGACCTCCGCCCCGCTCCCGGCCTCCCCCGCCCCCTTTGCGACCTCTACCCCGCCCCAGCCGCCGCCGACGCGCGATGCGCGGCGAGGACGTCCCCCTTCCTTTGCCGCGGACGAACAGCAGGGCGACGAGGACGACCCGCAGCAGCCGAGCCCCGTCGCCGCGCCGTCACTGTCCTCTTCCCGCCTCCCGCCTGCTCTCCTCCGACGCCGACGAGCCGAGCCCCTCCTCCTTCTACCGAGCCGAGCTCCTCCGGATCGAGCCCATGGCGTGCGAGCTCGGGCGGTGGCCAAGCTCCGGGCCATGGAGGCTGAGCTGCCATCGCCGTCCTCCGCCGCCGACCAAGCGCGCGGCCCCACCACGACGCGGCTCCTCCCCTTCTCGTCGCGCTCGCGCAGGGCGGCACCGCCGCGGACGACGCGTCCCAAATCCACGCCATGGAGCTCCTAGCCGCCATGGCCGCCACCAGCGACGGCAGCAACTCCACCGTGATAATCCAAGGCGCGCGGAGGGGGCCGCGGCGGCGCAGAAGCCTCGGCGGCCGTTGAATTGAACTCCGGGCAGGAGAAGAAGCCGCTGCGGCCGTCGAATTGGAAGTCGGGCAGGAGAAGAAGTCGTGGCGGCTGTCGAATTGGACGCCGGGTGAAGGTGGTCGCCGGTCCCTGTTCCTCTTCTTTCTCCTTCCCTGTTCCTCTCCTTTCTCCTTCCCTGTTCCTCTTCTTTCGCCGGGTGAAGGTGGTCGCCGCCACCCGGAGCTCCTCCGGCGTGTCGTCCAATCTCCCAGGATGGAGAGGAGGAAGGCGACGGAATGGGGTGGATGCTGGGACTTTGGGTTGGAGATGGATGAATTTAGATGTTGTACTTTAACACTCATACACAACCAATCGATAGTTTGGGTCATACAAATAAGGTCACAGCGTTGGAGTCAGTTATTAGATGGAAACTTGACTGCAATCAGAAACAGAATTTGCTAGATCGAGTAGCTAGTACCAGATAACTAAGGCCCTGTTTGTTTCAGCTTTTCAGCTGGCTTTTCCAGCTGAAAAGATGGCCAGCTGAAAAGCTGAAACAAACAGCAAGCTTCTGATCTGGCTTTTGGAGTGCTGAAAAGCTGACTTCTGATGAAATGAACTAAAAGCTGAAAAATTTGCTGAGAGGTGCTTTTCTGACTTTTGGCATGCTGAAAAGCTTAATATATATTACAAAAGCCAACATTATAAATCTAACAGACAGTTTTTCAACTACTCAAACAGCCAACTTTTCTAAAAGCTCAAAAGCTCCAGCCCAAACAAACAGGCCCTAAAGCCCAAGGTGTCCCCGTCGCTCCACCACCGCCACCGTTGCTCGCCTGCTTTCCATTAATTTGCTAGAAGAGTGCTTTCACACTTAACTCTGCAAGTTGCTTGTCAATCCCGCCCGTGCATCTTTTTAGATAAAGGGAAATTCTATTTCATCAAGCAAATGAAAGCATCCCGGCCTCTACATCACTTGATGTATTTAGCCGTTCATTATTACAAAACTCATCTATGTGTAGACTCCGTCTACCCTATAGGCAAAAAAGGACATCACCAAACAAAAGGTGTGTAAAAAGTAAATAGTTCATTAACATAACCTATTACTAAATTTCCACCCGTGTTTGGCAAAGATGTCCATTGTCACCGTTTCCAAAAGGCGAGACGCTTTGAGCAATGCATCTCTTCCCTCCTCCTTTTGGAACAAAGACCAAGTCCTCATCCAGTAAGTGCCCCTGTAGATTACCTGCATAGGAGTTAGAATAACTTTTTTATCAAAAACAACATCATTACGGCTTAGCCATATTGACCAACATATGGCGTCCAAACCCACTAGCATTAGATTCCTCTCTCTAGGACTAAACCCACTAATCCAATCGCCATACATATCAGCAACGCTATTAGGGGGTCTTAGACCAAAAGAAAGCTCAATCAACCTCCAAATTAATCTAGCAAAATTGCACTCAAAGAAAAGATGTTGTATAGTTTCAAAATTACTACAAAAACAACATTTGTGATTTCCGTTCCAGTTTTTTTTCGCTAGATTATCTTTGGTGAGTATAACTCCTTTATGCAAGAACCAAATAAACACTTTAATTTTTAGGGGCACTTTAATTTTCCACAAGTACCTATTATTTGCAATAATACTTGTATTTATCATCGCTCCATACATCGATTGGACTGAAAACTTTGCCCCTTGATTAAGAGACCATTTGAAAGTATCACGTTCACCAACTAATTGTACATCGAGCAATTTAGTAACAAGATTATGCCAAGCCACTAGTTTATCTCCTGTTATAGCTCTCCTAAATGATATATTCAACGGATTTGAACCCATAACAGTAGATATAGTGTCATGTTTTTTCCTTACTATATTGTAAAGAATCGAAAATTGATCTCTTAAAGTACTATTGCCTAGCCATCTATCTTCCCAAAATCTGGTTTGAGTGCCATCCTTTATTATAAAGGAACCAAATTGTAAAAATTGATCTTTGACACTCATCAAACAAGACCAGAAGTGTGAATCGCCAGGTTTCATTTGTACTTGAGTCAACGTTTTGTTGTTTAGGTACTTATTTCTCAACAACTGCTGCCATAACCCATCCTCATTCAAGAGTTTATACAACCATTTACTTAGTAAGCATTTATTTTGGATCTCAAGGTCAAGAATTCCTAGTCCTCCCTGATCCTTTGGCCTACAGATAATATCCCATCTTGCAAGTCTGTATTTTTTTTTATGTTCATCGCCCTGCCAAAAAAATCTGGACCTGTAGTAGTCCAGCTTCTTTAGCACCCCCTTCGGGATCTCAAAGAATGAACACATAAAAAGGGCAAGACTGCTTAAGACTGAATTAATTAACACCAGCCTTCCACCATATGACAAATGCTTACCCTTCCAACTACTTAATTTCTTTTCAAACTTATCCTCTATAACTTTCCAGTCTTTGTTACTCAATCTTCTATGATGCATTGGTATACCCAAATATCTAAAGGGATACTCTCCCATGTCACATCCAAACAATTGTGTATATATATGGTGATGTTCTGTTGCCTCCCCATAGCAGAACATCTCGCTTTTATGGAAGTTAACCTTTAAGCCTGATAACTGCTCAAAAGCACATAAGAGCAATTTCATATTTTTGGCTTGGTCCAGATTATGTTCCATAAAGAGTATTGTGTCATCTGCATATTGTAGGATTGAGAGGCCATCATCCACCAAATGTGGTACTAACCCTTTGATTTGCCCTTCTTCTTTAGCTCTAGCTATTAAAATAGCAAGCATGTCTACAACCAGATTGAATAATATTGGAGATAGCGGGTCACCCTGCCTTAAACCCTTCTTTGTTTGAAAATATCTTCCTATATCATCGTTAACTTTTACTCCAACACTTCCTCTAGATACAAAGTTTTCTATCCATGAACACCACTTACTAGAAAAACCTTTCATCCTTAGAGTCTGTTGGAGAAAAGACCATTTAACTTTATCATAGGCTTTTTCGAAGTCCAACTTCAAAATTACTCCATTCATTTTCTTCCTATGCAGCTCGTGAATTGTCTCATGTAAGATGACCACACCTTCCATAATATTTCTTCCCGGCATAAAAGCAGTTTGAGAAGATCTAATCAAATTATCTGTAACCTTCGTAATCCTATTGACTGCTACTTTAGTGAATATCTTAAAGCTCACATTAAGTAGGCAAATAGGTCGAAACTGCTTAATCTGAGTAGCCTCCTTCTGTTTTGGTAGCAAGGTTATGATGCCAAAATTCAGGCTATGTATAGGTAAACTTCCATTGTGAAAATCATAAAACAGAGCCATCAAGTCCTTTTTAATCACCTCCCAGAAAGCTTGATAAAACTCAGCTGGGAAGCCGTCTGGACCTGGAGCTTTGTTATGTTTCACTTGGAATATGGCCTGTTTGACTTCATTCTCTGAGAACACTTATGTGAGTCGTTCATTTTCCTCATTCGAGACCTGGGGTATATCATCTCTATGATTTTCTATCAGACTAAAGTCATTACAATCTGAAGGTCCAAAAAGGCCTTGATAAAATGTTGTAATATATGACTTTAGCTGATCATCACCTCGTATGATCTGATCCCCATCCTCTAACTGGAAAATTCGTGTTCTTCTAAATTTCCCATTTGCTACCAACTGAAAATACATCGTATTACTATCTCCTTTAAGTAATTGTTCTGTTTTTGACCTTTGGTACCATTTGATTTCCTCTTCTCTCAACAATTGGACAAGCCTTTCCTTTAAACATTGTTTCAGATCAACCTCATGTGGTTGTAACAATGTGGTTTCAGCTTTTTTGTCCAGTTGTCCTACTATGTCAAGTATTTCTTGCTTTTCTTTCTTATATGTACCACTTGTATTCTTTGCCCAACCCCTCAAAAACTGCCGCAGCCTTCTTATTTTGTTTTGCCAGATCTGTAAGGAAGAATTTCCTTTGTTCTCATTTTCCCATACATCTTTAACTAGATCATAAAAACCATCTCTCATTAGCCAGCCTAGTTCAAATTTGAACATATGCTTTTGGCCTTGAGAAGGATTCCCAGTATCTAGTAGTAGAGGAGTGTGGCCTGAGATATCTCTGGTCAAAGCTTCCACTGTTGCTTTTGGGAATTTTAAATCCCAGTCAGTACTTACAAGAATCCGATCTAGTTTCTCAAAGGTTGGCACCGGCAAACTGTTTGCCCATGTGTATTGCCTCCCAACTAGATCAATTTCTCGTAAGTCCAAACCATTAATAACAGCGTTAAACAAGAAAGGCGACCTGTCATCATATCTATCATTGTTTTTTTCACTTGGATCTCTAATAATATTAAAATCACCTCCTATTAAAATGGGTAAAGTTTCTATTCTGCAAGCATGCACTAACTCAGTAAGAAAATTTTCTTTATACTCATTTTGTGCAGCACCATAAACAGAAATCAATACCCACTTGTATCCATCATTTTTGTTTCTCAGCTTAAACTTTATGTAAAAGTCGCCGCGTGAGATTTCAGCAATATCGAAAGCATCTAGGCTAACGCCTACTAAGATGCCTCCTGATCTGCCTCTAGGTGATGTCCAACTCCACAGAAAATTTTTTCCACCACAAAAGTGTTTCAGTTCGGCTTCTGTGAAATCATCTCTTCCTGTTTCTAGGAGAGCAATGAAATCCAGATGCTGTTCATGAGAAATGTCTGCTAGAAAAAGGGATTTAGCCAAGTCTCGAAGACCTCTGCTATTCTAGAAGACACCTTTCATTTAGACTTTTGTAGTTTTTTATTTTTCTTCAATGAGGCCGAACCTTTGCTTTTCTTCTGAGACTTATTTTTCTTTTTCCTGGGGACAGCTTTAAAGTCATTTAAAAAATGACTACTGTCGTCTCCCATGGTTTCCTCAGTTAAATCGCCACAAAGGTTCCCCAAAGTAAGACAATCCAACCCATCGTCACTATCATTATCCCTGCCCTCTGATTCAATCACAATATTTTTATTCCTTGCATTTTTAGGGACCACAGATAATCTATCAATTTCTAAATTCTTAATACAAGTAACACTCTTCAAACAATCTGACCCTAAAGAGACTCCTACTGACTTGATATTATTTTCTATTTGCGAATCTGTTAAAGAAAGGATGGAATTTTTAATACCTTCATTGGAGTCCAAGTTGTTTTTCGCCTTGAGCCTTTCTGCTCTCTCCAGCGAGTGTTCATCAGCATCTCTAGCTCTGCGCAAGCTCCACTTCTCTGGTGTACTCTCTTGTCCAGGCAGCATGAACATTGTGGTCTTCTCAGCTTGATGTCGTTACCATGACCCCCGGGTACCCTCAAGTCCAAAGGGCCGAGTAACCTGACAAGGGTAGTCGGACTAGCCCAGAAGAAACCGAGTAGCCCACAATACAAGATGGAAGGTTCTACTACTCGGATGGACATAGGAAAGGCTTCTTGCCTTGTACTCCAAGTATTTCCATGATGTATCCGACTAAGACTCTTTCCATGTAACCCTGTACCCCCGACTATATAAGGCGGGCAAGGATCTCCTCTCAAACACACACAATCAATACCACGACATACAGGACGTAGGGTTTTTATCCCCCGGGAGGCCTGAACCTGTCTAAATTCCTTGTCTCGTGTTCACCATCGTATTCTTGGTCCCTTCGCCCCCATAACAAATCTATCGAGGTCCTATAACCTCGACAGTGGCGCGCCAGGTAGGGGGTGCGTCGGGATCCTCTCCGTCGACTACGATGGACGGCTCCGTCAACAACTTTGCTCCAGGCGCCCGGCTTAGCTTCGGGAGCTTGGAGTTCGTCGCCGACAACATCGGCAACCTCGTCCCCGTCAACTCGCCGACTACTGGGGTCGAAACCGAGTCGGACTCTTCTCTTTCCGAGTTAGAGTCCGGCTTCTCCAGGCTTCAGATCGAGTCCTACTCGGACTACTCAGCAGCCGAGACAAGATCCGCCCTGGAGAACATCCGCTTCAGATCTGACCTGCCGAGCTTGATTTATTATCCGGCTCAACGCTATGGTATGTTTCTCTTCGGTTTGCGCAATTCTGCTGATACTTTTCCCCGGGGAGACGTGCAGGAGCTACTAGCATCAGAGGGAGACATGTCCTTCAACCTGGTTGCTTGCATCCGGGAAGATCACATGGACACCTATGATACATCAATCTGGGACTCCATGTACGAGCCGACAGATCAAGGAACTCGGGCTGGTTACAGCTCGGACGGCTCATCCTCGCCCATGCCGTATGAGTGCTTCGCCGTAATAGGTGATCTGACCGCTCAGGACGGTGACGCGGCCAACTTACCCGGACCACCACCAGGAGGGCCACCACTGACAGCAAACATCGTCGTTCCTGTTCCGGCAGCTACAACGGCAGCTGACGAGGCAGCCGCGGCGGCCTTAACTGCAATGAACGCCGAGTCCTCTGCTGCAGCCGCAGCTCGGGCTCAACAACCCCGACTAAACAATCAAGGTGCCCTCGACACAATACCTGAGGAAGACGAGAATCCTGATGACTACAATCGTTCTCCTAGAAGAAGGAACAATGGCAGATCTCGCGATCTCCAACGTTCACTTTTCATTGACGTCAACGGTCATCAAGCCTTTCGGACACCGGAGCAGAACATGGTTGCCAATAGGACCATCCTTGATCAGGTTCAAGCAGCCATAAACGACCCAAACTTCTCACCAGCAGCCATCACGCCTCTGCTTGACAAGGCTAAGTGTTACGCCGAAGCTGCCACCCTCCTGAGGAGTCAAACCCCCTCTCGGGCCCCCAGCTCTTCATCGTCCAACAGAAGGCGCAGGCTCCTGGAGAATCCGAGTGACAACCGTCAACGAACTTCGGCAGCTCCGGAAGCACCTCCCCAGCAGAATCTTCACCGACAGGTGATAGCTCGACCTGGGTTTGATGCTCGCCGAGATATCAACGCCATACGTCGACAAAGATCAGAAGATCGAGAACGCGCCCGACAGGATGACTACGATCGTTTCGGCATCGGACGTTCACCCGGACGACGATCGCCCAGACAGTCTCGCTCACCACGGCGCCGTTCCCCTCATCGGTCACCAACCCCGCCAGCGCGATCACCGCCAAGGAGAACTCCACCGCGAGACACACCTCCACGAGATGCGCCGCGGAGAGAATACCGCCGACAAGAGGAGGATCGGGACCGCGACAATGATCGCCGGCGCCGTGACGACGACAGACGTCGAGATGACCGACGCCGAGAAGATCGCCGAGAAGATGGCCAGCGCAGGAACGACAGGGATGAAGATCGTTACCGTGATGGTCATCGCCAACACCGCGACCAGGACCGTGACAGGCGCTATCGTGACGATGAACGCCGAGACACACCCCCACGCCGTAGCGGCTCCCCCCGACGCAACGACCGTCACTCGGACGATGACTCAGCCGACATCGAAGGACTGCAAGCTCTCACCCGAAGGCTCCGCAACTCGGCGCGATTCCCCGAGTCAATGCGCCTGCCAGGAGTTGAGAAGTACGACGGAAAGGGGGACCCGGCCGAGTGGTTAAATACCTACTCCCTTGTTGTTCACATCGCTGGTGGCAACAAAGCTGTCATGGCCTGCTACCTTCCCATTATGCTAGCCCCACCGTTAAGACGTTGGCTAGCTAACTTGCCACCCGGGTCTATTAATTCCTGGGATGAGCTCCGTCACACGGTCATCGATACTTACAAGCCAACGGCACAAAGACCCGCCAAAAGCAGAGATCTCAAGATGATCAAGCAGAAGGAGGGCGAGTCCCTTCGGGACTTCATCCAGCGTTTTTCACAAAAGAAGAACGAGATACCGAGCATCACCGAGACAGAAGTTATCTCGGCATTTGTTGACGGTTGCACCGATCAACCTTTACTCCACAAAATGGGGCAAGGCTATCCCGGCTCTGTCAGAGAGATGCTGGCCTTAGCTGACTCATATGCTGCAGGGAACGAGTTATGCGCTGAGCGTGACAAGGATTCCTACCGCAGACGCCAAGACAACAAGAACAAGTCGGATAAGCCAGAAGGATCGGGCTCGAAGGATAAGAAGCGCAAGGGCGATGATCTAGTCGCAGTAGCCGACAAGTTCCGGTTTCAGAAGCAGCGTGGGCCTCGAGAACCCACCAATTACGAGCAATTCCTCGACGAACCTTGTATCTTTCATGGTGGTCCAAAGAGTTCCCACAAACTCCGTGACTGCATGAAGCTCAAGGGGCTCATGACCTACACCAACAAGAAAGCCGAGGCAGACCCAAAGGCTGATGATGAAGATGACCAAGATGGTTACCAAGAACCTAAGCAATGCCTCCACATCTTTGGTGGTCTAGACGCATATGAGTCCAAACGCAAGCAAAAGCTCACCAGCCGAGCTGTCAACACAATTTCAGTTGATGCGCCTCATTATCTGCGATGGTCCGAAGTACCTATCACCTTTGATCGACGAGATCACCTAGACTACATCCCCAAGCCGGGCAGATATCCTTTGATCCTTTCCCCGATCATCGATGGAGTCCAGCTTAGTAAAGTTTTCATAGATGGAGGGAGTGCTCTTGACATTTTATTTGTCAAAACACTCGACGATATGAAAATCCCTAGATCAAGCATCCAGCCGAGTAACTCCCCCTTCCATGGGATCATCCCGGGCACCTCAGCCCTACCACTCGGACAGATTACTCTCCCTGTTCAGTTCGGCAATCCCGACAACTACAGGAAAGAATACATCTGCTTCCAAGTGGCTGACTTTGAGTCAGCCTACCATGCCATCATTGGCAGGCCAGCTTTGGCAAAGTTCATGGCTATTCCGAACTATACTTACCTAGTTCTGAAAATGCCAGCTCCAAAAGGAGTCATTACACTCCGCTCTGACGTTAAGATTTCCTACGCTTGCGAAGCCGAGTCACTTCAGCTCGCGGCGACTCAAGAGGCAGAACACGGCAAAGCAATGCTTAACCTCGAAGAAGACGCCAACAACGCGGATAACTCGGTCCCTTCAAAGAAGGCTTCCAAATCCAGCGTCCAACCTGTTGATCCTGAATCCAAGAAGATCACCCTCGATCCGAGTGATCCCACGAAGACGGCCAACATCGGGACGTCCCAGGATGATAAATAGGAACTCGCGCTCGTCAGTTTCCTACGGGACAACATTGACATTTTCGCTTGGAAACCCTCCGACATGCCAGGAGTCCCAAGGGAAATTGCCGAGCACGCTCTTCACGTCGACCCGACGGCCAAACCCATCAAGCAACGACTGCGACGCTTCACCCCCGATCGCAGAGAAGCCATTAGAAATGATGTAACTAAGCTTTTAGCAGCCGGCTTCATCAAGGAGGTGTTTCACCCCGACTGGCTTGCTAATCCTGTTTTAGTAAGGAAAAAGAATAAACAATGGCGCATGTGCGTTGATTACACGGATCTCAATAGGTTTTGCCCAAAAGACCCTTTTGGGCTCCCTAGAATAGATCAAGTTGTAGACTCCACTGCCGGGTGTCAATTATTGAGTTTTCTTGATTGCTACTCTGGCTACCACCAAATCCGACTCAAAGAGGAGGATTGTCTCAAAACGTCCTTTATAACTCCCTTTGGCGCTTATTGTTATCTAACAATACCCTTCGGCCTCAAGAATGCGGCAGCAACATACCAACGTTGCATCCAGAAGTGTCTGGCCCGTCTCCTTGAGCAGCGCAAAGTTGAAGCATATATCGACGATGTGGTTATCAAGACTAAGAACAAAGATGACCTCATTGAAGACATTCGAGCCACTTTCGAGTGCATGCGAGAATTCAAAATGAAGCTCAATCCCGAGAAGTGCGTCTTCGGTGTCCCGTCCGGCAAATTACTCGGCTATATCCTCACCCATCGCGGTATCGAGGCTAATCCCGAGAAAGTCGAAGCAATACTGAAGATGCCGGTCCCAGAGTGCCAACGTGATGTTCAGAAGTTGTCAGGATGCATGGCAGCTCTGAGCCGTTTCATATCACGACTCGGCGAAAAGGGACTTCCGTTCTTCAAACTCCTCAAAAAACAAGACAAGTTCGTATGGGACGAGGAGGCTCAGAACGCTTTTGTCCAGTTAAAAGAGTTTCTGAGTTCCCCACCAACCTTAGTCCCTCCGGATCCACACGAGCCTCTTCTCCTCTACGTCGCAGCAACGACTCATGTAGTCAGCGCCGCCCTTGTCGTAGAAAGAGAAGAAGCCGGTCAAGTTCAGAAAGTTCAGAGACCGGTGTATTTTGTCAGTGAAGTTCTGTCCGACTCAAAGGTCAGGTACTCGCACATCCACAAGATCACCTACGGGTTGCTGATGGCTTCTCGCAAACTCATCCACTATTTCCAAGATCACCCAATTACCATGATAACCTCTCATGGCATCGGGGATGTTCTCAAGAATAAACAATCAACCGGCAAAATCGCAAAGTGGGCCATTGAGCTGAGCACCTACGAACTTTCGTTCAAGCCTCAAACGGCCATAAAAGGGAAAGCTCTCGCCGACTTTGTAGCCGAGTACACTGAAACCCAGGTTCCTCCTAAGCCTGAGAAGATTGAAGAGTGGGTCATGTATTTTGATGGCTCACTACAACTCTCAGGAGGTGGTGCAGGCATTCTACTAATCTCCCCCAGCGGAGACGAGTTGAGTTATGCCCTGCAGCTACGTTTTAAAGTTTCCAATAATGCCGCCGAGTATGAAGCTGTCTTACACGGCCTACGAATAGCTGCATCACTCGGCATCCGACATCTTGAAGTACGGGGCGACTCTCTTCTGGTTATCAACCAGTTGAAGAAGCACTGGTCTTGTGTTCACCAGGACATGATTGCCTACGTTCAAGCGGTCAACAGATTTGAAGACAAGTTCGAAGGACTGGATTATGTTCATGTTCACCGAGATCACAACAAAAAGGCAGACCGACTAGCCAACATAGGCTCCGGCCGGGAACCTGTCCCCCCAGGAGTCTTCATGGAAGTCATTACCGCCTCCTCCATCAAGAAGGATACCGAAACCCCGCCAAAAGAACCGCTGCAACCACAGCCTGATGCGGAAGCCATGGCTGTAGACATCTCCGAGAACCCGGAAGAAGAAGACTGGCGACTCCCGTTCCTTGACTTTATACAATATGGAAAACTCCCTAGCAAAAAGGAGGAGTATGAACCTCTCTTCAGAAAAAGCAAGGCGTATAAAGTCATCAACGGCGAGTTATTTCGAAAAAGTGCCGACAGAAGGGATGTCGAAGGACTCGGCATCTACATGAAGTGCATTACTCGGAAAGATGGCCAGCAGATTCTCCAGGACATCCACTCGGGTGTATGCGGTAACCACGCAGCATCTCGCACCATAGTGGGAAAAGCTTATCGGCAAGGATTCTACTGGCCAACAGCAGTCTCCAACGCCACCAGCCTTGTTCAAAAGTGTGTAGGTTGCCAGTTCTATGCACGGCAGATACACATGCCAGCACAAGCATTACAAACCATACCTCCCACCTGGCCTTTTGCGGTCTGGGGGCTTGACATGGTTGGGCCTATGAAAAAGGCTCAAGGTGGATTCACTCACCTCCTAGTTATGGTGGATAAATTCACCAAGTGGATTGAAGCTGTGCCCATACGTGATCTAAGTGCCTCCCGGACAATCGACTTTGTCAAAGACATCGTGTTCCGGTTTGGCGTTCCAAACAGGATCATCACGGACAACGGCACCAACTTCAAGAACAAAGAGTTTGATGCATTCTGCGAGGACGTCGGCATCAAATTGTGCCACGCCTCCACATACCATCATGAAAGCAATGGGCAAGTTGAACGAGCCAATGGTATGGTCCTACAAGGACTAAAACCTCGCTTGTATAACCGACTTAAATCTCATGCTTCCAGGTGGGTCCAAGAGCTCCTATGGGACAGTCGCCCTTCTTCTTGGTTTACGGAGCAGAAGCGGTCCTCCCCTCTGAACTCGAGTTCGGATCTCCCCGAGTAACCAACTATCGAGAGGAGCCATCCGATGAACAACTGACTCAATCCGTTGACCAGCTAGAAGAGCTGCGCGAAAACGCGTCTCGGAGGTCTGCGGTGTACCTTCAAAAGCTCCGACGTTACCATCAACGACGAGTCCGAGATCGCGCCTTTTCAGTAGGCGACCTCGTTCTCAAGAAGATCCAGTCTACCGAAGGCCGACACAAGCTATCACCGGTTTGGGAAGGACCTTTCGTCGTACACGAAGTCACTCGGCCTGGATCGTACAAACTGCGCCGAGAGAATGGGCATCTCCTGCCACATACACACAACATTGATCAGCTACGTCGCTTCTTTGTTTAGTGCTTTTTTGCGACTCATACTTGTACAATTGCTTTATTTATGCCTCACATGAATAAAATGAAATCCCTTTTTGTTTACTTCATCTTTGACTCTGTAGTGACTAACTACCTTAGTCACAACAGAGCCAGGGGCTAATCAATACATGAGTATATGTCTCGGATCTCTTCTGAACGACTAAGTAAGCATTGCCCATCCTGATTGTGAAACTCCAACGAAGAGTGCATAAACAAAAGAAGGCAATTGGTCTCTGAAAACAGTCTACAGAAAACTCCGACTGACAAACACTCATCTCTTACCAAATATAAATTGTTACAACTGCTCTGATTGTGAAACTCTTACGCTAACTCCTATGCATATGATGACTCATAGTCTAATACTGCTGGAACGGCTAAGAGTGCATAAACATAAGACAGTTAACAGCAAAAAGCAAATCATTAACCACTCAGTCACCACAAAGACTTAGTGGCCCCAAAATATTCAGTATTCAATCAGAGTTTACAACTACCTCATTGTTTTATTTACAGGAATTCTTACAAGCCCTAACTACGGTGACAAAGGAACATCTTTCACCAGCTCCTCTGCGCAGCTACTGGCCTCCATTGACAGCTGGTTTGCCCGCTCAATGGTTGTACCCTTGGCATAACCCTCCTTGCAAGACGCCAAGTCGATCTTGGGGTACAGTGACTTCACCACTCCTAAAGAATGGCGAGCAGCATACTCGGCGACCGACTTGCAATGAGCCCTCAATGCTTCAGGGACTTGTGCCAGCGTAGCAGGCAGAGGACCTTCGGGCATCTCTTCAGGTGCTGGCCAAGTAAATTGGCAAACAGCTCTGGCACTTTGAATAAGAGAAGTGTTCTCTCCTTTCAAAGACATCAGTTCAACTGCAAAATCAAAGTCTTTCAGCAAAGATATAAGAAACTGGTCAAAGACCTTTATTCATGATCCTTACCTTGAGCCTCTTCTTTCTCAGCAAGGAGAAGGTCCGAGTCAATCTTTGCGGCATCCAGTTTAGCTTTAAGAGCGTCCTTCTCTCGGAGGGCTACCGACAAGGCTTTAGTTTTGCTTTCAGCATCAAGCTTCGCTTTAGCCGCACTCTCTCTCAATGAGGGAACATCCCTTTTCAACAGTTCAAACTCGTCCAGGTCGTCCTTGGTCAATTTGGGTTGAGCTACAAAACAAAACAAGTTACATGAGTTAATGCACTCATAAAACATAACAAATAATGGCTTCAAAAGATTACCTGCGAGGGTAAGCTCAAGCTCAGCTCTCTCCTTTTGAGCAGTTGACAACTCGGCCTTAAGTCTAGCCAGCTCCTCCTGCTGCTCCTGGATCTTCAGCTGCTTAGCAGTCAGGTCTTCATGGAGTGAGTCGGCCGCAGACTTCAAAACCTCGAAGAACTTAGTCTTCTCCCGGCTTTTAGTGATGATTTTCTGCAAAAATCACTCATGATAAGCATTGACTCCTTTTTAGTACAAAAAGAAAGGCTAGTCAAAAACCTCACCTGATGAGTGTCGATCAAGTCGATCAACTTGTTCTCCGACAGATCAAACTCTTTTTCATCCTCCTCCTCATTGATGATTACCTTCTCTCCGGCAAATTCGAAAGAGAGGCTCCCAGATCTTTTCTGACTCTCCTTGAACTCGAATAAAGCTGGGTTAAATTCAATGGAAGGAGGAGGAAGATCTTCTACCTCCATAGCAAGCCCAGAAGAACTGGGGCCACCCAAGTCTTGAGGCCGGTTGACTAGTGGGTCTTCTCGGCTCATCATCTGAACTTCTGCTGCAGGCGATGGAGAAGGATGGAGCACCAGAGCTGATGACTCGGCGACCTCCTGGCTGGTCTCCTCTGGGTTTCCTTGGCCATCACCATCTAGAGCGAGTGTTGGCTCTGTCACTCCAGTCTTCTCCATGCCTGTTTCAACATTTAGTTCCCCTTCTGCGGGAACGGTCTTCTCAGCTGTCACCACTGGCTCTTCCTCAGTAGGAAGGCTGTCAGACAAAAAGATTAAGTCAAAGCTCAGTCAGCTAAAACAATTCAGCAGCTAAAAGAACAAATTAAAGGTCGCTGTAAAAGGCTTACCTGTCAGAAACCCTCATCCTCTTCAATGGCTTAATCCTCTTGCTAGGGGCTGGAGTTTGACGTGTGATTGGGTCAGGAACTGAGGTAGTTTCCCTGGTAGCTTGATCATCAGGATCCTTGCCCCTGACATCATCACCCTCCCTAGCAAGAGCTTCCATAGCTGCCAGCTCTTTATCAATAGTGGCAACAGCCACACTTATGCTTGGCCCAACATTGGCATCAGCATCTTCAGCATGCCCCTTCACCATGCTGGCATCAGGAATCTTGGAGCTGTCCTCTCCCTCGGCCACAGCCTTAGCCTGCAAGAATCATACTTAATCATTCAGCAAGACTAAGAAGCAAGGTGACTTCACACATAAAAGGGTAATACCTGTCTTAAAGAACGAGCAACTAAAGAAGGATGTCGGACCTGAGCCTTGGTCCTCTTAACCTTTCTGACCCCCGAGTCAGCTGGCTTCTCAGGCAAAGGTTCAGCATCTTCCAGCTCTGCTTGGGTCCTCTCTTCATCAGAATCGGAGATGATTATGGAGGGGTTCCCCTTACGCTTCGGGCGATCAGGCAACTGTGGGCGGAGTCCTTGGCCTGCAGCATGTTCAAGTCCTAATCGACGAGCATCTCGGTCGTGATTAGCCTTACTACGCCTTTCACGAGTATAAATCAACTCACCTGCAGATGCAGGCTGAGTAGCGACAGCAGTCGGGACGGCGCTAGCAGCAGGGACCTCCTCATGACCAGGAGACTGATCCCCATCTTCGCTGCTGGTGGCCAAAGGGTCTTCAATCTCTTCACCACCTTCTCGAACTTCATCATCGCCCTCAGCCTTGTCATCATTGCCCTCGTCCGAGTCCCCAAACAGGGCCTCGAGCTCGGCATCAGTGATTTCTTCATCATCTTCACGTAACTCGATGTTCTGCTCCCTGATCCGCAGAGGCACCAAGTTGCTGTCAGTAATCACCGGAGGCTCAGGACCGAGGTTCTTGAACTTATCACGGCCCTGTAGGAATAAATCCAAGTGATCAACATACCATTAAGAGAATAACTCGGAAATTTATTGAGTAAAGAGCAGACTAACCTCAGGACGAGGTTCGTTGTGCCAGTAGCCAAACCACTGGTACTCATCACCCGAAGGCTTCAGTAAGGTGACAATGTCCCTTACAACAAAGAAGTCGTTCCTGGGGCTGATGACTCGGCGTTTCACCTCGCTGTATCCTCCAGGGATTGGCTCTTGGTTAGGATCTTTGGGACCTCTCCACAGCCAAGCTGGAAAATACCTTACCTTCAAAGGCTGAAACTTCCTCAAGCAAAAGTTCAGCGCAATGGCTGGACCGAGGACCCCTTTACTCGACTCCTTCACAGCTGCAATCAACTTGTGCAATTCGGATAACTCGGCAGCAGCTGCAGGGCCCGGCCTACTTTTCCAAATGTCTTCATACACTGGATATTTGTTCTGAAATTTGGGCAGGGCAGGCAGAACATTTGCCCAATAAAACCACTCGCAGTGCCATCCTTTGTTTGAGGTGGACAACTGACAATCGAAATATTTGTTTTTCCTCCGAAGCTGGATACCGGCGCCTCCCACTAACTGAGGTTTCTCGGCCGAGGGATGCGGCTTCAGGAAGAACAAATCTCGGAAAAGATCAAAATGGGGTTCAATCCCTAGAAAACACTCGCAAAGAGTGATGAACATTGACAAGTGCAAGATTCCATTCGGATTGAGATCCGTCAGTTGGATCTTGTAAAAGTGTAGCAAAGATCTGAGGAAGCGGTGAGTTGGCAATCCAAATCCACGCCGAAAGAAGGATTCAAATACTACAATTTCACCTGGCCCTGGAGATGGGAATGTTTCCCCTTCTGCCGATCGCCAGCCAATGATCTCCTTGCTCGGCAGCCAGCCCTTCTTCACCATGTACTTCAATCTCTTCTCCGAAGAGATCGATCTAGGCCATGGATGGGCCTTTTCTCCTTCGGCAGCATCAGGGACGACAACCAACGGACCCGAAGATCCGCCTTCATTGCTCCTTGGGACAATGGCCACTTGAGATGAACTTGCACCAGCAGAAGCGTCGAATGGTTGCGCTATAGCAGCCATCACTGCCTCCATCTCCCGCTGATCTCCTCCTCCGGCCATCTGAGTTGCGAGGAATTCATCGAATTTTTAGGGATTCGATGAACAGTATGAGGAATGGGGGCGAGAGGAAGAAGAGAAGTTTCGTTTGCGGCGAGACCTAATAATATACGCGGGTGGTTCAAATCCGACGGCCCACGATGCCTTGTTCACTTCTGCGGTCCAGATTTACTAACCGTTTAGCTTCTCCTATACGCTAGGGCTGCTAACGGGCGGGAAATTTGGAACCCTAGAGTTTACTCGGTCGGTTCACTCGGCCAAACTACTCGGAAAACATATAAGAATAGTTCAATTTTCTTCAAGGACAATCACTCGGACATTGAGTTTTTCAGTTGACTTAAACATGACTCGGACATATCAGAAATTGAGTCTCTTTATTTCACTGAAAACAGAATGCAGTACAATGCAAATACGATGCTTCACTAAAAAGTGAAGATGCAGATGAACAATACTGAATAAAAACAGCATACATTACAGGAGACTCCGGTGAGCATCATTGCCCTAACCTACTACAGAAGATCTACATCTACCCACCACGACGACTGCGGGTCCTGTGAGCAACACAGGACGGCTTCGCGAGAAGATCCTTGTGCCCTGGCAGGTACCTCCTGCGTGGTTCGCCTTTGTCTTCTTCCTCGGAGGAGATAACGATGAACTCCGGCAGAGCTGGAGCTTCCGCTGGAGGATGAACCACCGCGAGCGGCGGTTCGTTGAACACTTCAACGATCTCCAGGGGAACAGGAGCAGGTGCTGGGACTACAGGTGGCGCTGGGGCTGGAGCTGCTGGAGGCGCTGGTGGTGGCGGCAAGTCGCCCGGAGCCGAGGGCGATGCAGCAGATGGAACCCTACACCTGGAATCCCTACGGCCAGCCATGGTTTGTTACCGAAGGAATGGGGAAATGGCTAACATCAACGCCCGGTTTTAAAGGCCTAGATGGAGAATCTGAAAGGACGAAAATGATCTGACGTTTCTGCTTCAGGATCTGAAAAGCGCCTGTCCAGATTCCTGCATCAGCGACAAACTCGTCACAGTAAACTTGTGACTCGGTGGATAAGGATGAATGACTCGGATAAAATTTAAATATGCATTATTAGAGTATGCACTTAATCTCTCGGATTATTTGTATAACACTCAGCTACTTTTTTGTTTAGCAATACAGTTTTCAGTTAGTGTGTTTCTAGTCTTTCTTGAGTCTGTACATAATCATTCTGATTATCCACAGACTCGGGGGCTAGTCCACGTGGACTCACTTGCGTGAGCTCCACAAAAAACCAAAGTCAATTGTATCATCAGTCATTACTCGGATTTATGTCTCTTTTGAGTCTGCACATAATCATTCTGATTATCCACAGACTCGGGGGCTAGTCCACGTGGACTCACTTGCGTGAGTTCCACTATTCTCTCGGCAGACTTGCCAGGCACACGGCTTGTCTTATATCCTTGACAATTTAAGTCGGATAATACCTAGAATTTATCCTCTTCTGCATCTCAATTGTTTTCGTTGAGAGACAGCTTGGGGACTACGGGTTGTAATCATCCCTGGCTAATTAGTTGGATGGACCTAGATACCAGCTCGGAATGAGAAGTTCTTGGCTGAGACTCATCGTGACTTCCTGTTCTAATTGCCTTGTGCGCAGGAAAACATGAGTTCCTTATATAGTGGATGTTACTTTTCAACACATCAGTATGATGCACTGATCGTACATTCATTCACTCGGATCAAGATCTTATTTCTTGGTTCAGCTTACTTTGAGTTACTATACATTTCTACGAATTACACAGTAACTCGGGGGCTACATCAGTATGATGCACTGATCGTGCATTCATAATTTTCAACTTTTTAGGCATGCTTTTCAGCCTAGGCCGACTCAGTCAGTTGGATACTATTCACATAGTATGCTTTTGTTGGCGTCTCTTACGGTCACGCAGAAAATACGCGACCGTGGGAGACGCCGGGGGTTATGATTTGAGTCACTTGCACTATTAACCAAATAATCCACGTCTAGTAACAAGTACTAGATATGTATTATAAGGTTTATCATGTTAATTGAATATCCGCAAGCGGACGGATAACCTGTTGTAGCATTTCACCCGAGAGTATTCCAATGGTATCGTATTTATATTTTCCCAAGGGAAGACATGGTTGACAAGAGTACTTATGTTCATGGTGTTACAAATGATAGATGATATAACCACATTCCAAAACAGGGGTAAAGTTCAATAGTTGAGGATAGTGTGACACACACAAAGGTATCCCACTCTCTCTAATAAAAGGCGAGAGATAATTCTAAGCAATGCTAAGTTAGACTAGTGAGCTACTACTCCTAAAGTACAACATTCATAGAGCGTGCAAGGCCTCTACCTATCATCTAAGATCATGCAAGCGCAAGCAAGCGTCTTATGTGTAGGCAACTTCGGGAGGTCCGGCATACGCAGGGTCTGCCCCGCGACTCCGGCGCATTTACATACTCCTATGCCGTGCCCGAACGTGGAGGGTTCCTTTGGATGGACATGGCTGTCACTTCCTGCCACCTACCTCTACAAACCGTGGGACACGCACATACTCAAGGGTGGAGAGACAACCCTAGCACCATGCCGGCGTCACTAACCACAACTCTAGATCCCTCGAGGCACCCCCAACCCTTCGGATCGACGGGGTGATAAATCTAGAGCACCTTTGCAGGACAGAGAGCCCGATGCCAAAACATAAGAACAACTAGCCTAACTAGCATGAATTAAACAAAAGGATCAAAGCAAGCGCTAAGTTATGCATAAGCGTTCGTCGCTCAAGAACGAGCGACGAACGACGATCAATTAAGTACGTGCAAGAATAATCGATAATCAAGCATAAACGAACAAGGAACGCTCGATGTATGTTTACTAGCGATCATCGATGAACGATGAACGAACGATGAACAAACATGAACGAGCGATGAACAAACATGAATGAACGATGAACATTCATGCAGGATCATGATCAAACTACTAAGCACATAACAACTATACGAACGAATGTATTCCATTAGACGAAGAACAAGTCTTACAAAGAGAGGATACAAGAGCTATACCCAATTCTCCACAAGACCTTGGGAGCAATGAGGCAGCCCACTACTCAGCCTAGCACTACCTAGAAGAGTCTCTAGCTCTAGCGTGAGGAGAGGAGGGAATGATCCTTGTGTTGTGGTGTGTCCTCCAGGAGGGGGGTACCCCTTTATTTATAGTCTTGAAGGTCGGTTTCTGGAGGCGGTTCCTGAGGTCGGTGGCATTTAATGCAGGGGGAACCGACCTCCAGAGGTCGGTTACAAACCGCCGTAAAAAGATGGGCCCAGGGGGCCACCCTGCCAGGTCGGCCGACCTGGCCAAGGGGGGTCGGCCGACCTGTGCCTGGCCCCACCTGGGCTGGGCTTTGGCAGGTGGCTCCCCCTCTGGGTCTTCTTCTCTGGTCCAGGTGCATTAGGCCTTGGTTGTGTTGGACTTTGACGATATTTGGCCTTTTGTCTTGGAGTTGTATTCCCGCGGCGAACGTCGAGTTTGTAAAAGTGTTGTTTCGTCGCCTTGGGGCATGGTTTCACCTGGATTTCTCCCTTATTCCACCTGCACACTAAAATCTAGAGGTACATGTGGAAATAGATTATTTCTAAATAGAATGCGTGTAAGAAATGTCCAATCCTTCTTATTTATTGAGCTAGTTGACGGTTGAAATTGGTCCGTAGCGATTCGGATGTTGAATTTATTTTCACTCGGATCAAGATCTTATTTCTTGGTTCAGCTTACTTTGAGTTACTATACAATTCTATGAATTACACAGTAACTTGGGGGCTACATCAGTATGATGCACTGATCGTGCATTCATAATTTTCAATTTTGTAGGCATGCTTTTCAGCCTAGGCCGACTCAGTCAGTTGGATACTATTTACATAGTATGCTTTCAGCCCTAGCCGACAAACTCGGATGCTGACTTTATTCAAATCTCCTCTATGGCCTTAATCAGCTCTGAAAGCTGAGTACTGTTCTATACACGACATTTACATACAAACTTGCTTCAACAAGCATTTATCCAATTTTTCTAATATCATTTAGAGTTAGGTGCCAACTGACAGCATGCCTAATTCAAGGCCCTATTGGCCTTGGTCCACCCGAGGTCAAGTACCTCAAACTTGATTCAGGTCAAGTCCTTTTTAATTTCTCAATATCACTTGAGATCAATTCGTACATAGAGAGAAGATTAGTCGGAAGCAATTCACTGGATCAATCAAAAAGCACTTGGGGGCTACTGTCGTTACCATGACCCCCGGGTACCCTCAAGTCCAAAGGGCCGAGTAACCTGACAAGGGTAGTCGGACCAGCCCAGAAGAAACCGAGTAGCCCACGATACAAGATGGAAGGTTCTACTACTCGGATGGACATAGGAAAGGCTTCTTGCCTTGTACTCCAAGTATTTACATGATGTAACCGACTAAGACTCTTTCCATGTAACCCTGTACCCCCGACTATATAAGGCAGGCAAGGATCTCCTCTCAAACATACACAATCAATACCACGACATACAGGACGTAGGGTTTTTATCCCCCGGGAGGCCTGAACCTGTCTAAATTCCTTGTCTCGTGTTCACCATCGTATTCTTGGTCCCTTCGCCCCCATAACAAATCTATAAAGGTCCTATAACCTCGACACTTGAAGCCCACTTGTAGCAGCCCTGAGGACTTGTGTCGCCACCAGTCCGCCATGGTCCGGTGCGATGCGGCCTGCATCCATCAGCGCAGCTTGGCGCTCAGTGGGCTGCGCGACCTCCACCAGTCCGCCATGGTCCAGTGCATCACCATGAGCAGCATCACTCGTCTGGGCCTGGGATATCAATAGGCCATCATCCAGAGGTAGCCCGCAAGCTCCCCTAATGCTGTCATGCAGCCCAGACGCCCATGCCATTCCATGCATGCCCTCGAATTCCTGTGAATTGTTTTCTGCAAACGATACAGGGGAAACAGTAGAAAGATCTTCAACATTATTCTTTTTACCCATATTACTCCAATCACGGATCTCATTATCAAAGTTTAAAATTTTAAAATGTAAATCAGGATTAGAGTAACTACTTGGGTATTTTGATGATCTCATAATGTCGAAGTCCTCCATGCTCTCTATCTCTTCAACCAAGGCTGAGCTAGTGTTTTTCTTCACTTCACCTGACACCTGGTTGTGTTTACTGGACTGAGAGTCATTTCCCTTGTCTTGCTTTCCATCCTTCCTATTCCCATTCTCTCTTTTATTTTCATCCCCGTTGTCCTGATTGCCATTTCCTTCATTATTTCCATTTTCCTGATCATCCCCTCCATCGACATCCATGCCATCATCACCTGGCTCAGGATCTCTTCCTTCTACCTGTAATCCCACTTGATAGAACCTCTTGTTAATCACAGTGTCTAACTTCCTTGGAACACGTTGGACATTCATGACTGCCACTTGTACTCTACCATACATAGTTCCCTCGGCACCTAGCATGTCCACTGCCTGTGTAGCACCCAACATGGAGCCTATAGCCCACAGAACAGGGAATACCCGAAGCTTTGAGGGTAATCTAAAAACTCTGACCCATATCGTGTCCAATTCATCTCCATCCTCTTCCTCTCTCCATTCTTCAAAGTGAAGAGAAACACCGTGTTCCTTAATGTCTGCTTTCCCAAAAGCTACAGAACGCTGCAGATCTGACTTTGTTGGGAAAGGAACAACAAAGGAATTCCTTTCTAACTGTTTCACTTCCCAATTCCACCTTTCTGGTATCAACCTAGCCAACTCTTGAACCAGCTGTGGAATCGAGAGAGAGCCTCCCTCAATTCTCACCAAGGCAGTCTTGTTGTCATGCTTTGCCGTAACCACTGGTGTATATGGGATATGATAAAAGCCTAATCCATCCACTTCGAAGCCAACAGGGTTTGCCAACATTCTCGGATTTTTGTAAGTTGTACATTTCATAGTAACGTGGTCAGTACTTAAACATATCCCACAGCCGTACACTCCTCCTTCTTGTGCCCAGGCTTGAAGCAACGGAAGCAAAACTTAGGCTTCTCCTTCTTCTCTTCAGATGTTCCCTCCGGTGCTGCCGCCTTGCCCGATTTTTCCTTCAGAAAAACCTCTGGTACTTGCACATCTCCTTGAACTGGCGCTGGTGCATCCTGCTTCACACTCTGCTCTTGTTGCGCATCCACCTGCGGAGACGGTGCTTGGTTGTTCACCGGCAACTGTGGCTGTGGAAGTGGTGCTTGGTTGTTCACCGGCACCTGTGGAATCTGTGGAGGCAGCGGCACTTGGTTGTTTGCAGGCACATTATACGTTCCTGCATGAGCACGCCCTCCAGATCCTCCACCTCGAAGTTGTGCATTGGATCTCCATGGCCTGGCATTGTATGGCCTCGCCCAGGGGCGACTACCATAGCCCCCATTCCTGCCAACCGGACCAAAGCCATGATTCCTGTTTAAGCCTCCATGATGTCCATTGCCCTGAAAGTTTCTTGGCCCATCAGTTCTTGGCGCAGGTCCCCCAGCCCGACCAACGAAACCGCTTTGGGATGCGGATCCTCGGCCACGTTCATTGCCACCTCTTCCTGTACCATCACCTCGCCCCGCTCCGTTCACCTGGTTGCTTCCCCCGGCGTCCATCCCGTCGACCACCACTTGTGCGTACGATGCGCGCAGTCGAGGAGACGGTGGCGGCGGGGTGTGTTGTGGCGAAAGATTACTAGGGTAGGCGGAGTCAAGGTTTTGGTGTGTTCGCAAATTGGTGGGCCGTCCGCATTTTGCAAAGAATTTTATTAGCCCAACTGACGGGTTTCGCCATACTATTCTTGGCCCACTTCCAATCCTCACAGGAGACATAACGCCTTCATGTCGATCCGGATATTCTGCTGGCGAAACAGAGCGTGGTGCAGAATTCAAAATTTGAATTCCCACAATCTTCTCCGTCTTCGACGAGCAGTTCTTCTCCGGCGTTACATCAACATCTTCCGGCGATCTCTCATCAGTCACAGATCGTTCTATTATCGCACGTTGTTGTAGGCCAGAACTGAAACTGGAATCCATCGTTGTTGGCGTATCCAACTTGAACGATTTCTTCTTATCAGTTGTTCGTGCTTCACCCAACGACGGCCAATTTTGTTCCATGCTGGTCGAATGTGCAACCTCAGTATTAGTGCATTCATCCGTTTGTAAGCCCAAGGATGGAGTACGTCTATGCTGGCCCGGTCCACTTCCGAATCGGATCGCAACGATATTGGGCCCGGATTGGGTCTCTGTCTCGTTCTCGGGCGAACGATGCGCTTGATTCAAATTTTGAATGTGCGTCATCCTCGGCTCCGGCGAACAACCCTTCTCCGGCGACCCTGCCACTGTCGCGAATTTCTCCATCATCGGCAGCTTAGGCCACTCATTTTCTGTACTTGTCTCAGCTTGTTTTTGCGATGATAGCATCGGCCAATTTTCAGGAACAGGACTTTCTAGCGGAGTAGTGGATTTAATCAGACTATTGCTCTGTCCATTGCTCGTTAATGGCAATGCCATCTTAAACGAAACTGGGACAGAACGTCCTCCCCTCTCCCTTATGAAAGTGTTCTTTATCACTGCATCACCAATTGTCTTAGGAGGTGATACTCTTGGTCTTGGCAATGGGCCTTTCCATGCTTTCATGGGTTTCGATATCTTCACTGAAGGTCGATTATTGGCAATTGCCTGCACAATCTTCCTCGCAAGTGGACATCGGAAATCAGAACTGTTAGGAGTAGAAAAACTAACCTTGTCTGCAGCGATTAGTTCTTCATTTGCTTGAATGACCTCCTCCACTGAGAAGCCTCCCATGGCCGCCGATCTGATGATCTCATCAGTCGACGGTGTCTCGACACTGTCTTCCTCCTCATCATCATCTTGCAGCGCCCTAGGAAAACTTTATCGGTAACAAAAATTTATCGGAGGTCACTGATAAACCCGATTTTCGGAAATATCGGAAAAAATTTAAAATCCGATTCAAAATTTAAATTAAAATTTAGATAAAATTTACATGATTTTTGTTCAAATTTGCACAAATTTCAAACTTTCTGAAATTTCGGCCGATAAATATATCGTACCGGACTCCACTGATAAATCTGATTTTCGGAAATATCGGAAATTTATCGGCGATATTTTTTTCACAGGCAGCGCCCAGAATTTTGACCGTCCGAGCCGACGATCATCCAAGGGATCTGGAGATGAGGAACGATGCGCACTCCTCCTACGAGTCACCGGCGTCCACTCCTCTGCCGTGGCAGAGACGGCAGCGGACGGCACCGGCAAGGACTTCAGTGACGTCGACGACGGCATCGCCTCGCCCGTCAGATCGCCCCTCCGTCAGAAATCCTGCAACTTAGAGCAGTTGTTCGTGCTTCACCCAACGACGGCCAATTTTGTTCCACTACTACAGGCGCAAACTGACTCTTAGCCATGCTAGCCCGCCCGTGCATCTGACGCGGGGCTTCTTCTGATGAATTTAGAGGTTTACCGTCTTGACACGGAAGGCGCAACAGTGACAGTCAACGAGCATTTCGGTCGGGCCGGCTCATTCCCACAGCCCGGACCAACGTCAATCCAGAGCTACTGGGGATGATATCGTGATTTTGTCAAATTGTGGACTTCTATTCAAGGTGTCCATCTACAGGAAGACATGCGTGATGGTGTGAGATGGAAATGGACCCCAAATGGTGTTTACACTTCCAAATCAGCTTGCAGATTCCTTGGCACTCTGCCCACGGTCCGTGGAGCCCCAAGCCTGGAGATTTGTGTGAGAGAGCCATCCTACGGTTGCACTCGTTTCTTCTTCCTTGCTCTGCCTGCTGTCCCGCTCCGCCATCTCCACTTCGCGCCCAGGTCCGTCCGCGGCCCTGTGCCACGCGCCGACTCGCACCCACGCCACCGTTGCCGTACCGTGGCCGCCCCTGCTCCAACGATATTGCTTGGAGCATTTCTTTTCTTCGCTTGGAACATTGGGACACCCATGTTCCTGAAACATTTCCTTTCTTACCCAGAAGAAGATGTAAAGAACAACAGTTTCAACAAAGGAGGGAGGAGTATAATAAGAGGCAATATTATAGAGATCGTGAAGAAGGTGGCAGAGGTCCCAAGTGGATCGTCATTCATGGCAGAGGTCTCACTTGTGGATGTTGTAGCGTTATGCTGGGCTATCTGGCTAAGTAGAAATGATATTGTTTTTGACAACACACCTATGAAAACTTATATGCAGGTACTATTCAGGGGGACTCACTGGTTGTGCTTCTGGTCACAACTGCAAAAGAATGACGATGATATGGAGGTCATGAGAGATGCTTGCCGACGTTTGGAGGTGTTGGCTATGAAAGTTTACGCGCACTATGGATGGAGTTTTAGTAATAGATTATGTTATTAATAATTCTAGACATCCAAACTCATTGTTTTTCGATGTGTGCGTTTTATCACTTTTATTTAGGCAGACGGAAGAGCTGCTGATTGTAATGAGACGGCTGTAATCTCCTAGTGAGGCCAAGGCCGGGATGTTTTTATTTCCCGTTATCTAAAAAATTCATGGGGTGTGGGAACAATTCCTTGGATTGTCGTTGTCGTGAAGGGGGACAAGGACTTCGGCAAGCTTGTTCAGGATTCCCGAGATGAACGCATTTCTTCATCAGTGCCCGATTTTTGCCTAGCGGCGCCGGCGGCAGACGTCCTGCTGCTGCGTGGAGCTTTTGCTAAACCAGCACCTTGCTTGCAGTGCACGCCGGTTGCTCACCAACGAGCACCTTGTTTCCAGTCATCGCAGCGCCAGCGACCATGATTGCCCATCGCTCTTCTGAAGAGCCTGGCTGGGAGCCTGGGATCGATCGACGGACGATCTTCGGAGTAACGAGGGAGATGAGGAGATGACGACGCTGTGGATAAGGGGCTGTGTGAACAGAAACAGGAAGAAGAGTGAATAAAGAACAATGATTGGATTTGTTTTATTACTTCCTCCGTCTCTAAATATAGGGCTTTTTTGACTTTCAGACATTACGTGTAACCGCTCGTTTTATTCAATTTTTTACACAAATATTTAAATATATTTTTTTTATTAAAATAGCTTCAATGATAAAACGAATTATAAATAAATAAATAAAATTTGCGCAAAAAATTAGAATAAGACGAGCGGTCAAACGTGATGTCTCAAAATCAAAAAGCCCTATATTTGGGGACGGATGGAGTATTAAGTGACCCTAATTAAACGAAATGTAATATTAAAGTCTTTTTTTGGGCCAAAGTTTCTTAATCAATTCAAATATATCATAGATATTCGAGTTATGTCTCAAAACAATAATATAAAAGAGGTAAAGTTACAACTTTATATAGTGAGGAGGTTATTTTTTAGCACAACCCATTCACTCAACCAAACATTATGAGCCTGTACCATTCCATACCCGCAACCAAGCAAAAATATGAATCATTTTTTGGGCTCGAGACGGTAGCCCCGTGCTTGAACTTCTTCATATCTACATGCGTGTTTTAGTGCGAGACACTTCCAGCTCGTGACCACACCTTTATCAGCACGTTTCACTTGCAGTTGCAGCCGATTAGGAGTGAAGAACCAGCTAGTTATTAACTGGAAGCAAGACGCCTCAGCCATGTGTTACCGGCGGACGTTGCCTTAGTTGCCGAGGAACCGTAGGACAATTTTCGGGCCATGATTTTTTCGCCCAGCATAAATAGAAGAGTGAAAAGATAAACAACAACTTGGGGCACAGTCAGAGTCGCACGGCCCGCAATAGTAGTACTGATTAGTGACAGTATTGCCGAGCTGCGGTCGCTTTCAGCGACTCCTAGGACCGCTCCGAACGTTGCTACAGTACAATTATATAAAATATAACACATAATTTAGGCCCGGCAGGGCCCCCGCCACATCTTTACTATCTGAGCCCAATCGTCGTCTCACTCGCACCCCGCTTGTTTACGGTCAATGGAACATGGTTATGTTTTTTCTTTGGGAGAACGCCTCAGTCAGTCGTTATGGCATTTGTGAGTGTCATATAAAATCTGAGAAGGGGCACATTACATTTTTCTTGTATACAAATGATGACAAGTGACAGAACTGTATAGCTTTTCTTTATTCTATACATGGATGGATCTTTATATATATAAACTACTAGTAGGAAACACGGAAGTATGCTGCCGTTTTCCATTTCTTGTCTGGACCGAGTACAACCATTCGTGTGCGCCCCTCTCTTGTACGATCGATATCATGCTCGCCTGCATATGTTTTGCACAAAGGTACGGTGTCAGTCATCTTGATGTGATTATATATGGACTAGCCTGGTCAGCAATTGATGAAATGGAGGAAGCTGCTGGTTTAATTTGGATCAACTTGATTGTAACAGAATGTTAAAGGCATCATAAACTATATATCATGCATGCATGCATTGAGGAGAGGGCGATCGATCGTACGTTGACCTTGATCATCAGATGCGCTCGGGGTCGTCGAGGCCCTGGGCCACGAGGCCGTCGTAGGCGTCAGCAATGAATTTCATGCAGCTTGTGCTGCTGACGTGCCGCCACAGGTGCTTCGTGCCGCTCTCGCTTTTGGCGCTCAGAGCGCGGCCGCACACCTTGCATATTGCCTTGGCGTCCTTCCCGCCGGCGGCGGAGGGGGGCTGGTAATCGAAGAACTGCCACACGTCGGAGTTGAGCTTCCTGTTGACGGAACCATTGCTGTTGTTGTTTGCCATTGACAAGAGGTTGATGAGGAAGTGGAAACTATATATGCTAAAATGCGAGCTCGCTGGCCGGTGAGAGCTGAATGCAGGTATGTCTCTTCGTGTTGGAACCAATGACTATATACTTATAGCCGCCGCCATTGCCGGGCCACGCAGTGTCGCACGTTTCCTTCTACCGAGCGAGGCCCGAGGCCCGAGAGTGACTCCTTCCTTCCCACGGACGCACCGAGACACTCCGGCAAACCACCTTCTCCACTGATCGATCGAACTCAGTTTTCCACGGCCCGTCGGCCCGTCGTGTATCATTCTGTGCGACTTTCACCAAAGAGATGTCTGTCCATCAGGCGAATAGGACCTGTAGCTGGCCTGACGGACCGGCATGGCGCGGTGGCGGGCGGCCGGGCCTCTGAGTTGCTTATCTGGCAGCAGATCGGCCCGCACGCAAGCACCATCTGTGATCATTATTCATCACTGTCGTCAGTAAGGATAAACATCTCAACTCGTTGATTTTATGACTACACTCTTGTCATCAGCCGCTGCCGTCCCGCGTAGGGCATTGGAGGGTGCTCTCAACTGCGTACATCGAGATGAGGCCTGGCTGGCTGTTCCCCCTCTTCCGTTCTTTTTTCTCCTTAGATTTTCTTTTTTTTGGGGGCACATATAGATTTACATTTGTGCGACTTCTCCTGCCATGTGCCTCGTCTCTTAAGTTGCAGGTCGGCGGTGGCAGATAGCGGCCTGCATTACGCTGCATCTAGAGAATGATAGGTTCGGAACAACTGAACTCATCCTGTCTGCAGTGTGATCTATGCATTTCTTGGCCTTTGTGGTTGTTACTGCGCTGCTCTCATCGACAAAAAGATTGCTCTATCCTTTATACGAATCTTGCACACACCTAAAAGAAGTTTGTAGTGTGGTAAGCCTACTAAGAGTTTGAAGGAGCAATTTCTTTATATATTTGGCAGAATCGACTGATGTGTAAGATGTAGATGTTCTGTAATGCAATAGGATAACTTCAGCAGAGCAAGTAAGAACTGACTGAACGAAGAAATTAAGAGCAACAGGATAAATTCACCTAATCCTATCTGAACCGATAACATGATCGAAAAAGTTCCAAGATGTGTGGTATAAGATTCAATGAAGTATTATCTTTCATATCACTTTCATTACCAGTTCTGCGAGATAAGACAATGAAATTAATTGTACAATTTCATTATCGAATTGAACTGTTGTTCGGGCGCATAAAAGATGACATTATTTGTGTCTTAAGATCAACAAAAACAGGCTAAAAAAACATGACTATTCCAATGTCATCTGCGCTTTCATGTGGCGTGCGCGGTCATTTATCGCTTCACGAAAAGTCCCATATGAACTAGCACAAGTGATGCTCATTTGGAGGGACCAACATTCCAATGGCAATGCCTACATCATGGATTAATTTTGAACCGCAAATGGTCTGCCTTTTCATCAAAGAGGGCCAGAAAGAAGCAAAGTACAGTTAGCTCTCTGAAATTACTTCAGAGATTAAACAAATATAGAGGCCAATCTGCTAGCCCAGAAATATAATGAAAAAAACAAAAAGAAAAGAAGCTGTTCCAGAGCATGCTGGGCACCTTGGACAAATCGTCCTCCATCGTTGGCCATTTGAAAACATACTATCTCTTCGTTTGTTAGCATGGCTACCCCCACCACGAAATAGCAGCGCAAGTAAGATAAAAACTTGCTTTGGATCGAAGAGAATACAGGAAGGAAGGGGCAAGGCGACGAAGACGAGTGAGGGGAGGAGGAGGAGGTACGCACGAGATGTGGACGTGGCGGAAGAGGATGGAGAGCGACCAGTGGAGGAGCACGTCGGCGGCGAGGGACACAGCGCAGTGGTAGAAGGCCAGGCCCCCGCAAACCGCGCCCACCGCCCGGCTCCTCCCTCGTCGTCGCCGCAGGTGGACGTTGACTTGACTCCATCGCTGGTCGCGTCGCGTGGCCCGGGATGTGGGAGGAGGCCGCGCCGGACCTTGGACAGGCTACTTTTCCGTCGCGCCCGGACCTTGGACAGGCCGCGCCCGGTTGTGGGCTGGGCCAGGTGGATTTCTTATAGTCTCTACAACCCAACCCAACATGGCAAGCAGGCCTCCTCTTTTGTTTTCCCACTGTCCAGCATAGCCCAGCTCAACAAGGGCCTGCTTATGTCTGTAATTTTGTCTCTAAACTAATTAATTCATGCATGCTATAGGCTATAAATCACTATGAATTTCTTTAAGAGGCACCAACAATATAATATTTCTATATGAATAGATAAACATAATACATACAACAATATAATATGCTTTAATACACACGTAATACAGTGATGTCATGTAGGTCTCATTTTAGCTCCTACTCCTAGGGATGGCAATGGGGCGGGTTCGGAGCGGGTAGAGCAAATTCATACCCGCTCCGATAGGCGCAAGGGGTAAAAATCCCCACCCACCCCCCGTCCCCGTGGGTGAAAATCCCTACCCGTCCCCGTACCCGTCGGGTATCGGGACGGGTATCGGGTACCCACGGGGCAACATTATAAACACATGTTAGTATCAAAATTCAACAAATTTTCACAATTTTGTAGCCTCTCACACAACAAACAACAACACATGAAATTTTTTTGACTAAAACTATTGTTAGACCACCTATGAACAACACACATTAACATAAAACACCACATATATTAGATAAAATGAGTCAAATTTAGAATTAAATTCAAAATGCGGGTACCCGTCGGGTTACCCATGGGTGAGGATAAATCCCCGCGCCCGTACCCGATTCATGTCGGGGCAGATACGGGCGCCACCTACGGGTAGAAAACGAGCCCCATACCCGACTTCATCGGATCGGATACCCGATACCCGGTCCCGAATTGCCATCCTTATTACTCCCTTTGTTCTTTTTTTCTTTTCTGTCGTTTCCCTCTGTCATGACAGTGCTTCGTTTGTATCTCTGAAGCAAAAGCTCATTTTTGCAACAGTCAACACAACTACAATATCAGAAAAGCGCCTGCAAAGTGGAAACTCGGGGGTTTCCTGTCAAAAAAAAAAGTGGAAACTCGGGGCTAAGGTTTACAAAACCGCAGTAAACCAGACTGGTTACCACAAAAACCGGAAAAACCGGTTCGGTCCAGTTTACCTGGTTCTCTGGTTTTCGAATTCAAAATTCAACAAAAATTAAAAATTTGACAAAATTTGAAACAAAAATATGTAAAAAACTAGATGAAATTTGAAGCACAATGGTGGAACAATAACACGAAAATTTGATCATTTGATGGGTCAAAAAAATCACGCAATTTTTCTGAGTTGAAAAAGAAGAAAAAAGAAAGAAAATTTCAAACCAGCAATATTCCTCGATTTTTTTGACAAACCATCCGATCGAATTTATGTGTTCCGTTTCCACCATTAGGCTGTAAATTTTATCTAGTTTTTAAACATATTTTTTGTTTCAATTTGTTTCTTTTTTTTTTTGTATTTTTTCATTTTTTCTCTTTAAACCGGTTTTTCGGAATTCTTGTCCAGTTTACCGGAATTTTCGTCCGGTTTACCGAAAATATCGACACTTTTTTGTTCAAATTTCGTTATTTGTGTTTTGATCCGGTTTTCAACTGGTTTTTCCGGTTTTTGCGGTAACCGGACATCTCGGTCCGCCCCGGTTTTTCCGGTTAATATGGGAATGCAAACCTTGCTCGGGGCAAATTCCCCTCTTAGAACTCAACCAATCCAATTTTTGTATCTGGTCATATCAACCTGTTCTTGAGCTGTAATCAGAAACAAACTAAAGCTTCAATGTAGTTTTGTTGTCTAAACCTGGCTAGCACTTGGTTGCCAAATTTGACCACCGCCTTTTAATTACTTATCTTGGATTACCCTCCGGAACATCTAAACCTCGAAGGTACATCCATACCGGCACAATAATATTTCTTCGAACTGGTACATATACAACCACCACAAATACATATATTAATTTACTATAACAGTACAAACTTAAGAACAATGCCACCACTACTGCATGTCTTTATTCGTTCATTACTAATGTGATACTCCGTGCCAATGTGATGTTCTGTGACTAATATGTACTGTCTGGAAAATGTTCATCATTCTCCCCTACGGCCGGATCCTGCTGCCGCGCTGCTCCCCGGGCGGCGCAGCTCCTGCTTCCAATGTGTCCGCGCAGATGCGATGTTCCGTTCGCGCTGCAGGCGCTCAGAGTGTGACCGCACCTCTTGCATATTGTCTTATCGTCCCTCCCGCCGGCGGTGGACGAGGGCTAGTAATCGAAGAAGTGCCACACGTCGGACTTGAGCTTCCTGTTGCCGTTGGGCAGCTGCAGTGAAGACGCTGTTTTTCTAGGGACGGAATCGTTGCTGTTGCTTGCCATCGATAAGAGTCGGGTGAAGTAGGAGCTATATGCTAAAATGAGAGCTCGACGACTGTTGAGAGCTGAGCTGCTACAGGCCCAATGACTGCATGCAAGAATGCCTCGTTGGAAATAACGATGCATTATTTATATCCTCGCAGGTTCGCACGATTCCTGCAAACTTTGACGATCTCGTGCCATGTAATTTCGTTGCTCTTGAGTACTGAAATTTCGGGGATGAGTGGCCCCTGCCATGTAAAAGAAATAGCTCGCACACGGTTCCTAACACGGAGCGAGCCCCGTCTTCTTCCTTCCCATCGAGTCACCACCACCGAGACTCTCCGACGACCACCTTCTCCGGGACCACTTCGTCTTCAACGGCCCGCCCAAACTACTACCACTGGACGCAATGGTTTAGGCCCCGTTCGTTTCCACTCTTCTAAATTTTAAACCTCTAAAATAAAAAAGAATTTTATCATTTAAGAGCATTAAATAAAATTTAATGACAAAATCTTTTTGACAGATGAATGCTCATTTCGAGACGAATCTAATGAGCCTAATTAATCTATGTTTTGATACAGTAATGCTACAGTAACCATCATCTAATCACGGCTTAATTACCTTTATTAGATTCGTCTCGCGAATTAGACTCGGGATTCTGCAGTTAGTTTTATAATTAAACTTTATTTAATACTTTTAAATAACAAATTTTTTTTTAATGTGACCACTCTAAAATTTAGACCCCTGAAAACGAACACGGCCCAGTAGTACGCCCTGGCGCCCTGCTTGATTCTTTATGACTTTCTTGTAGGTGCCTTCTCCCTGAAGCATTGCGAAACGGAAGTGTAATGACAGCCTGAAGCCGGTCAGCCCGCTGTGTCGCTTTCCTAGTAGTTCGGCCCGCAAGCAAAAGTAAAAAGAACCAACATCTCAACTCGTTGATATTATGAATTCGTTCATTTTTGGATCAAGAAGGCACGTCGTTAGCTTGGAGGTCCCTCAGACAATGGTTAGGTTCATTTTCCTATGAACGTATTTTCCCATATGTTCATTTATACTCTACTCACGGAACTCCGCCGAGCAATAATCTATCGTCTTCCTTCAATATAACCATTCTGTCCAAAATAATTTGCTTTCCGAGTCTTCAACTACAATTTTAGATTGGAATTTAAATTATGATATGTTGGAACAATGTACAACGGCTAACATGGGAATATCATTATATAAAATTAGGAAAAATAGTATAAATTAACTCACATTCAGTGGTAAAGAAGATTAATGAAAATTGAACTTAAATAAAACTATAATGAAACAATATATAAAAACTAAGCTCAAGAACAATGATATAGTTAATGGAAAAAATGGTAAACTTTGGTGAAATAAGCAAACGATACTGTTTTATTAATCACGTGCAGTGTTCCATTCTGTCACTAGCTTTGTTCCACGTCGAACAAAATAATCCATATTAAAGGTAACAGATAAATTAAAAAGGGGTATGTGCTGCTTGTTCAAGCACATTGTTTAGGTGGTACTTCCTCCGTTTCGTTTGAACTGTCGTTTTAGTCTCTGGCTGGGGAATTAAGGAGGGAGATAAAAAAAAATAGAGAACACGCTTAAAACAACCAGGGAAGGAGGAGGAGGAGGAGGAGGGGAGAGAGAGAGAGAGAGAGAGAGAGAGAGATACAAGTTGAATTTAAAGTTAAAATTTTGCATGATGATACACCGAGAAACAAAAAAGGCAAATCATGATTGGGGATATATTGCACCAACTTAAATTGTTTGAGGGAATAATTTAATCCATGATTTTATTCACGGGATATATTAAACAAAGTGAATTGTTCGAGTGAGTAAAATGGACTTTTTCTTACTTTGATCGTGGAAGATTGATGAGATAATATAACACCTCAGGCTGTTTGTAGCCTAGTAGTTGCATTGTGGTTTCAGCCCAAGCGGCCCAGAAGTGAAGTGGAATTATGAAAATAGTCTCATATTAGTTATTTAGATGGGTGATGGTCAGCATATAATCCTTGTTGATTCGAAGCATAGCACCTTCGGGCTAACCCTTTTACACGAAGCGAGAAAAAAAGCGTAAGAAGGGTGCTATGTGCATGTGCGTGTCCGCCTCACGTGAGGGCTGGGCGGAAAGCGATTTTGGACGTAGGGTATTATATTTGGTATTCAAAGCCGACTCCCATTACACGTGCGCATGCGTGTCGTGCACCATAGAGGGGATATGCATGGCCGTTGCACCGAGGAAAGATCTTGGGTATCCGCTTGCCGTGTATGCGTTGTGCTGCCGGGCGTCAGCCCTTGGGGGGGGGGGTGTTAATCATTTTACATGAAGCGAGGACGAAAGTATAAAAAGGGTGTTATATGTGCATGCGCATGCTCGCTCCACGTGAGGTGTTGGGTGGTAAGCGGTTTTGGAAGTAGGGTGTTACATTGACTTTTTAGGTGAATGAGGGTCAGCATATAATCCTTGTTAGTTTCAGTTAGTTCCAGGCATAACACCTCTGAGTTAACCCTTTCACATGAAGCGGGAACGAAAACGTATGAGGGCAGTGACGAAGCTAGAGCTAAATATGTGAGGGTGCACTACTTCATAATATATAGAGAAAATACCTCCTTTTCCTGCTAAAGGGTGCATAATGTTGAAATTAATGGGTGCATATATGGTGAAACATCAGTCAATTAGTGGTGAAGTTCAGAAATTAGTGGGTGCATTTGCACCCAATACTTTATGTGTAGCTTCGCCCCTGTATGAGGGGCTTTATATGCATGCGCGTGCTCGTCCCACGTGAGGAGCTAGGCAGTAAGCGGTTTTGGACGTAGTGTTATAGATAAATTGAAATATACAGTAGTGTTTTACTTTCACTGTTATTTTTGTCTCAGTATGCACTATAATGATCGCTTATTTAAAGTTACGAAGGGAGTACGTATTGATGTCCTATGCGTACATATGCTAATCCGAATTTCATTTTGAGAATATTAAATTTACACACGTTTCCACTTCTTTCCCAAAGTCTTTTTTGCAATTTTTCTGGAAGATATTCATTAGAACTGCACCACGAAAGCTTTTCATTGTGGATTTTCTCTCGGAACGATTGAGCTAAACCTTTGCTAAAAATGGCGACCTAAATGCTTTATCAGAATTTTGACCTATTTTATTGTGTCCAAAGTTTATGTTTTGGTTGAAAAGAAGCCAGGAGATAACGTCAGTACGTATCGCAGTTCCTCATTGCAACTCATTAATGCCATTCCAATGTTGCATTAGAGCGTGCCAAACGCCTGATAATCACGGCCCGTCTCTCTCACTCTCACTCTGTTTCTACGTGTGAAACCTGCCGAGAAGATCTAAGTGCAGCAGCCCGGCTGCTGCGCGCCACACGTACGTCGGCCCGCCTTCAGTCAAGTGAAATCCTATGAATGGATTATTCAACAGATTCTTTGTCTTCACTAACACACGCACGCACACGGATTATTCAACAGATTCTTTGGGCGCGTTCGTTGCGCCCCTCTCTAAATTTTAGAAGGGTCTAAACTAAAAAAATCTTGTTTTAAATAAAGTTTAATTACAAAATTAACTACAGAATCCTGGTCTAATTCGCGAGACGAATCTAATGAGGGTAATTAAGCCGTGATTAGACGATGGTTACTGTAGCATTACTGTAGTATCACTGTAGCAAAACATAGCTTAATTAGGTTCATTAGATTCGTCTCGTAAAGATGTACCTATCTGTAAAAATTTTTTATCAGTAGACTTTATTAATACTAGATTCTATTTATTTAGAGCCTCTAAAATTTAGAGCCTCTAAAACAACAAACGCGTCCTTTGTCGTCACTAACACACACACAGTACTAATAAGCTGCCTCGAAATCACTGAGAGGATGACCCGGCCGACTAATCTTGCGTCACGTCAGTAAGACAAGATGAAAGGAAAAGGCCACGTGATGTTAGAAAAGTGGGGTGAGTTGGTATGCGCCTACGCGGTGAGAAAAGTGGGGTCAGTTGGTATGCGCCTATGCGGTGGTGAGGCCACGCAGAAACCCAACAAGTCAAAAGCAAAGTCCTGATAGATATCGGGCCGTACAGAGGTAATGGGGCTCATTTTGTTGTATACTTGTATTGATACTCCGTATTTTTGTTTTCCTAATAAAAACAATTGTCTTCAGTTTCGTGATTGCTGCATCATAGGTGACGTACTTTTGTTGGTACATTGTAATAATACATGAATGCAGCATCGAGCTAGCTACAGTATAAATGGTTTGCTTGCATCCATCTTGTTTTTTCCTTTTTTGTGGAACGAACATCTTTCTTTATTATACATGAATAACTTTCTGAACATCCATCTTGCATTATTTTACCCAATCGGAAAGGGAAAGAAGACAAGTCACACAAACAAAGAGAGTTGATATTCATATATAGGAAACCACGCACGAACCAGATAACACAACATGATGAGTAACTAACAGTAAAAACAGTGGGGAACAAAATGCCAGAGAGAGAGAGAGAGAGAGAGAGAGAGAGAGAGAGAGCATATGCATATCATCCGATATCTATTTCATCGCAATCTATACCCGTCCACATCAGCAACCCCCACCGCAGTGTTGGATGCCTCGCGCACGCCGTCTTCTCTGCACGTACATGGATACAAAACAAGAATTGAAGAAACGATCATGCAAGCAAAGATTGGTCAAGGAGAACTGAGAGAAAGGCACGTCCCGTTTCAGGGGTACCCCTCCGGTGGAAGGAGCAGGCCTTCGCTGTGCTCTTTGTTGAGGAGAGCATGAGTGCGCTCCACCCCCGCCTGCGCTTCGGCCTTGCACTTCTGGGAGTTGATGTGATCCCGCAGGTGCCTCGTGCCGTACTTCTTGCCGCCGGCCTTCAGCTTGGTGCCGCAGGTAACGCACCATGCCTCGCCCACGCGGGGGTCGGAGGAGGAGGGCAGGTAAATGAAGTGATCCCACACGTCGGACTTGAGCTTGGGGCCGGTGATGGACGACGACGCTCCCTCGTTGTTGCTGGCCATTGGAGATGTAGTGTACTAGTGCTTGCTTGCTACTGATCAATATATGAGAGCTAGCAGCTGGTGTTTGTGAGATGGTAACACGAGATCGAGGTCGAGAGCGAGTGCTCGGAGGAAAGCTCGAGGCAGCCTTATATACGGTCGAAGGCGCGGGCCAAAGTACGAGGTAAACTGATCAGAGATGACGAAGTAAACTGATCAGAGATGACGAAGTACGATACATATGATCAGAGATGACGAAGTAAACTGGCGGGCCGACGGGCCCACCACAAGCAAAAGTAGCTTTCCAGCGAAATCGGACTCGCTGACAGCGAATTCAGCTCTGTATATCGCATGTTAGTAAACCAGGCGGGCTCTGGTTTTGTACACATGTTGTGCACATGCACGACTTTTGCGATCCTCTTCACGAACAAAAACGGGCACGACTTTTGCGATCCTCTTCACGAACAAAAACTGGCTGTGGCGGGCCACACGGGTCCATGCCCATGCATGCATTAGGGTTACAGTACAGACATGCTAAGACTGACTCCAACAAAGAATTGGCAATTTGAAGATGCAAACGAAAATTGCCTTCAGTGTACAGTTGATAGAAGATGTAGCTTTTGCTGCCGTCTCCAACAGCTAGAGGCAAAAGCGGAGAGGCAACCCTGCGCACCACGCACGCCGGGAAAGAAGCTCCGCGCACCACGCACCACGCACGCCGGGAAGAAACTCCGCTACAGTGCGGAGGAGGCACAGGCGCGCCGCGCCGCCACCCGCGCTCCCTTGCCGCTGCTGAGGCCGCAGCTCGCGCCCGCTTGCCGCCGCAGCCCTCCCCCGCCGTGCGACCACGCCGCGCCCCGGCCGTCGCGCGAGCCCGCCACGCCCGCCACCGCCGCGCGAACTCGCCGCGCCTCGGCTGCCGCACGAGCCCGCTGAGACGACTCCGCGCCCGCCACCGCCGCGCGACCTCGCCGCGACGCCTCCGCGCACGCCACCACCGTGTGAGCTCCTCCGCTGCGCGAGTTCGCCGCGCCCCGGCCGCCGCGCGAGCGCGCCTCCATCACCGTCTCCAATCACCCGAGCATTTGGGCCACAGCCCCTGCTGGCGGCAGCCCACGCGTCGCGCTCGTCCTTAGCCCGCACGACGCAGCGCTCCGCCAGCGCCGCACCCCGCGCCGCCGCGCTCGCTGCTCCGCCGCTGCGTGTGCCGCCAATCCTCTCGAATCCCAATCCGCCAATCGTGGCACAAATCGAAAGAAATTGCAATCCCAAAAATGAACAATCCAAGCTCAATCTTCTCGAATCTCAATCCCAAATATGAACATCCATTGCCGGGACCCCGCCGGCGGAGATGGAGACGGGGGAGGAGGAGGAATCTCAATCCTGCCAAGGTCGCGGCCCCCGCGGCGGCGCCAGCGCCTACCCTGCCGGACGACATGCTGCTTGAGGTGTTTGTGCCCACCACAGGCGTCGCCCTCAACCTCAGCTTCCTCCTCGGCGTCGGATGCGGCCCTCCTCCGCGCCGCCCGCTGCCGGGCCGCCCATCTTCGCGCCCCGTCGCCCCTCGCCCCTCGCGCCGCACGAATGCATTGGAGGAGAGAGGGAATCCATTTTTGCGCCGTCTCTCTCCTCCAATGCAAAGTGCATCATGCCTTTGCGCTCTCTGTTGGAGCTCGTTCCGTGAGGCACAGGACCGCGCGGCCACGCAAATATGCGTTTGCGCTTCTTTGTTGGAGTCAGCCTAACGAGACAGGGAACTGATATACTGGGGTCCAGGGATCGGTGTTGGCTGAAGCAAATGAACTTTAGTTCGGCAGTTTGTAAGGCAGTCTCATTCCGTTAAAACATGTTTGTTTGTCGCTGGTATGAGCTAGCGAATCCTCTTTGATCTCTCTCAAATCCCATCCTCTCTATTAATTAATCAGATTTGCTCCAATTTTTGGTACAAGATCTGCAAAAGGGAAGGAAAGGAAGAAGATAGACAAGGGGAACAAATAGGAGAGCAGCAGTAGAAAATTAACGTCCAGCTCCAGGAATCCGTCCTGGCATGTTTGGTGAGGATTAATCCTATATATCCTCCCTTGCTCGTGCAGATCGGTTTGCATCCGACTTGCCCACCCTCGTTTTCTTCAGTTCTTGAATCCACGAATTTGTTGCCAATCTTGTGGAGATTTTGTTGCTGGCCTATACTTCTGGTGGATGCATTAGCTGTTAATTAGGGTCTCCTTGCGCGCCACAACATTGCAGGAGTGTGGTACATTTGATTTATTATTTTGTCCTCTAGTTAATACTTGCATAATCAATACAAGTATTTATAGTTACTTTAAGATTTGAGTGAGATGAGTTGTATTTGAATTGCAGATTGTGGTACGTGACCTACATTTTTATTTGCAGGTCAGCATATTCTTACATCATGGAGTAGGATATGAGATTGCTCTATCTTTATTTAGCTTACTCCAATTTTGTTTAATTTGAACATGACCACATGCTTTCTTTATTGCGGGGCTTGATTACGTCTAAGAAAAAGTCTTTATTTTGATTAGTATGCCTGAAACCAGTGTCTTTGAAGAGGAACAAATGCAAATTATAGTGGGCCAAATTACGACTCCACTAAAATAAAGAAGGTTAGAATTTTATTGTTTGGTCACATATAAACAAGAGTGAAATGCATTGGCGGTCCTTAAACTATTTCAAGTGTGTCATCTAGGTCCACGAACTCTCAAACCGCATGTTTACGTCCCCAAACTATCAAAACCGTTCATCCGAGGTCCGTTGGCTGGTTTTGATTTCCAAAAAAAATATGCAAAGAGGCCCTTGAGTTTCCCATTCTTCTCACACACAAGCCCTCAGCCTCATCAGGTCACTTAGTAGCACGCATCGGCATATTGTCGCCGCTGTCAGGGACGTCAGCTCGCTTAGCGACGTTAGCAGCTTCTCGCCGAGGAAGTTCACGAGGCGAGTGACTAGCACCAAGCAAGGTTCGCAAAGAGAAACAATGGAGCAGCAGTAGCATAATGGAGACTGTGGCGTCGATGGCGTGAGAAGAACGGGAAACTTAGGGGCCTCCTTGTATTTTTCTTACGAAAATGCTGTAGGTCCGACCCATGTGTCCGACTGGATTATGACTGCACTGATCAATGGCTGTCCAAAGCATGAATTAGCAAAGTAATCATTGTTTAACCGCTTGATGGGGCAGTCGGACGCGAGTGGGTACAAACCAGTCGGACCTATAGCAATTCTCTTTTTCTAAAACCAAAACCGGTCAACGGACCTCGAGTGAACGGTTTTGATAGTTTGAGGACCTGGATGTGCGGTTTGAGAGTTTGTGGACCTGGATGACATAATTGAAATAGTTTAAGGACTACCAGTGCATTTCACTCTATAAACAAATATTCTTTTAGTATTTGTATTACAGATGGTAACAAATATCCAATAATGATCTAAATTTGTTGCCAGATCGGTTTGCATATAGTGATTATTTTCGACCTTGCATTTTAAGTGGCAAGCTGTCTGGACGTATAAGCTATTCTTGTGCTATTCAATCTCTCAAGATCTTCAGATTTTGCTGATTTTCTTCTGATGACAGCCCTCATTTTGATACATGTACTTACATGGTTTATTGATAAAATAAATCTTGTATGCAACAGACGCGTCTTTCATTTTTGTGGAGCACCTTAGATTCCATACTGAATATGTTGACCTATGGGTGTAAATTTGTGACCCCTAGGATTCGCGGGTGACCCTTCAAAATTAGGGCTCATAGGAAAACTAGTTCAGTTTATTGAACTAAAGTGATTCTGAGGTGGTTCTTAGAAGCGCCAATTTACACCTGTATGTTCGACACAATCAGTAATTGTTTTCATTACTATTTGAGTGCATGTTGATATATTCTATGTGCATTCTCTTATTTTGGCCAACATATGATCCTTTTATATGATGCCAGAAATGAATGCATGTAATAAATCATGTGTATCCTTATGTTCATGCGTACATCACTAATTGGAATTGATTTTTGAAATATTTTACTTTGACATTTATAATCTAAATTCTTTTTTTTTTGCGAGAAATAATCTAAATTCTTTTGTGTGCTATATTGTTAAGATTTTACTTTGACATTTTTTTCAACGTACTAGGTACCCTGAATTTTCTGCAGCTGTTCATTTGGTTTTGGTTTGCATGGTCAGCGTGTAAAAGATTTTTTTGAATGTGCACATGCAGTCAAGCTGTAGAGGTTAATATTGCTCCTAAATCGTTCTATAGATTCTCTGGACATCAAATCCAGCTCAAGAGTTTGTCACCCTTGCAGCTTTATTACTTTCCACATGGCAGACGGCCACACGTCGATCAGCGGGCCTAGATACGTGGTGTAGATCGTGAGCCCGTCAAATGAAGCTGCAGAATGCATAGGTGACTCCGTACTACGGAAATATCTCGGCGTGTCACGGACTCACGGATCACCAGTACAAACTCATCAGTTACGCTAGATCGTGCATTAATGCTACTTTCAAGTAACCACCGGCTGCAAAATAATTCTTAGATTGGCAATCATTATTTTTCTGAAAAAGGTCTACGACCCTTAAGTATTGCAATAGTCCGGATAACCCTTAAAGTATTGTTTGGTATATTCGACCACTCAAGTTCCAAAACCGGATTATAATTCATAATAACCCAAGAGCTAGTTTGATAAAGCGATATTACCACCATGGGGCCGCATCATCTTGCTTTTATTTACATGGCTTGAGTCGCAACTCGCAAAGCATGCTGGAGCTTCTGCACAATGGCTTGTACTGAAGCTTAGTCTCCTGCACAGGGTTTGCAAAACCGTTCCAAACCAGACTGGAACTGCAGTTACCTGTAAAACCGGCCGTTCCAGTTTGAATGGTTTACCGGCTTTTGAATTTTAAATTTGAAAAAAAATGTGATTTTTTTGTAAAAAACTATTCGAACATTTGTAGATGACATTTGCAGCCTCGTTTGTTTGGCCAGGGGAAAAATTATTGAAAGAATAACATGGGAAGAAAAAAGGAAAACAATAAAAATCAACTTTTCGTCACTTTTTCTATTGTAAATAATTAGCATAATTCATGCCAAAGGACATGTGTAAAATAATTAGCAAAGAACAAGCCAAATATTTCATCATATTTCTTCACTTTTTCCTTCTTTTTTCTATTTATCTGTCGGTTTTCAGGTTTTTCCACCGGTTTTCTGGCAAAACAGGCCAGTTGTTTACTGCCAAACCGGACATGTTTTTCAGTTCAAATTTTGAAAAAGGCTGTTGTCTGGTTTTTCGACCAGTTTTACCGGTTTTATGGAAAATCGGCCGAACCGTGGGTGTTGGTATCCGGATCTCCAGTGGTTGGCATAGTTCGTCATGCGCATGGCCTAGGTACACGTGAACATCTCATCAGGCCTAAAACTAACGTGAACATGCAGAGAACTACGTGCCTTAGGGCTCATCTCATCAAAAAATTTGTTGCATAGCTAGTAGGAAATTCCGACTAGGAATGGTTTCAGCTAGTTAATCAGGACATTCTAGTATATGCAAACTCGGTGCTGTGGACCGGAACAATCAGGGTGACATTTACTTCAATGCGGAGAGAGAAAAGTGGAGGAATGAAAAAAAAGATGAGTTTCTAATTGACGTGGTCGGCCAGGTGGCAAAACCATTATTCACGCCACTCAACCCCTTATTAGGACAGCCCCAACGCCCATTATTGTGTCATATGTATGATGCCACACAAAGCCTCTTGTGCTGAGTTGCGAGAGAGAACTAGAGGAGAGAGGAAAACCGTCGTCGCGTGAGACGATGGGAGCGGCTCATGCTCCCAAACGAATTGGAGTGACCGAGGACACGTAGACAAAATGAACACCAACGGCCCAAACACATCGGAGTGGCCTTGGTCACGCCAAGTCGTTTGGAATGACTATATTCATTGGCCATGCCAAGTAGTCTAGCATGACCAGACGGGGCCACGGAACGGAAATTTAGTTAACACATGAGGTTATTAATAAAATATTAAGTTAAAAGGGGGCCAGAATAAAAGAAAAACTCCTATAGGTCACAACAACAATGCATTTTGATGAGTAAGGCAAGCGCACATAAATATAAATCTCAAGCTAAAGTCATCAGGACTCAATTGTATTTTTAATAAACAATGGAGTAACATTCCGATTCGCAATGCATAATTTGGCTGTTGAGAAGCAAAATCTTGCATCGATCTACATATCATACATTTGCATGCGAGGTGCAGCTCATGCCCTCAGCTTCTACAACAAAATAAATTGCACACGAGCTACGGCCATTCATGTGGATCTGCAGCGAGATGAATCAATTGAATAACATGCCCTCTTGAACTACCTTGTGCTGGCTAACAAGGCGGTGCAATGGAGAAGCAGCAGCCAGTGCTGGTACTAGCTAGACACGCCGATGGTTGCATAATGCTCTTGAAAAGCTTCGTCAAAATTACATTGTCCTCCACTCTGCTTGCAAAGACTTATTTGTGACTCGTATTCTTCTCCTCCTTAGATAATCCTCTAGCCTTCTTTCAACTGCACGGTATATCAGATCGGGTCATTTGTTCGAACGGGCGAGGCATGCTATGAAACAGGTCTACGTGCAACTACAAATAATTAGGACACAGGCGAGGCATGTTGTAGTGTCCGCCACTTTCCCTTCTTAAGTCGCACTCTGAGCGCCTACAGCCCCAGCGGCACGTCGTACCTGTGCCGGCACATCGGAAGCACCGGCTGCATGAGCGTCGTCGCTCAGCTCTACAACGAGCTCGAGGCTAAGGGCCTCGTCGACATCTGAGATCAAGGTGTTCGACGCCGACGGCGATGGCTTCATGGTGTTCGACGCCAACGGCGACGGCTTTATCGTGTTCGACGCCGCCGCGCGCACGGGAGGGCCAAGGCCACCACCGCCATCAACGGCAATGGCCCAGCACAGCTTCCACGCCTCGATGACCCTGCTGCAGCGCTCCACCCCGACAGCATGCTGGGCGCCCGATGTGCGGCGGCTAGCTGCTGCCATGCCTCATGCCGCCACCCTCCCCCACGGATGACGACTCCCATGAAACCACGCCGCCTCCTGCCTCCTGGGTTTGTTCCGGGCCTTCCGGCAAGCCAGCTCCGGTGGCGGCCGGGTGGGGAGAAGAGAGGAGAGGGACGGCAGATCTGCCGTCCCGGGCCGCCCTGTTCTAATCAAAATACTTAATACTGGCCTCGCTCACTTAGACTGCATCCGTTCTTGCGAGGAGTGCTGAGACAATGGGGTTGAACTCATAGGGTGAATTTCATGCCTCTTCGTCGGCTGCGGCTTCATGTTAATTAATTAAATAGTGTGAGAAACATCCTCTCACGTGGAGCTTACACATACATACTCGAGATTGGTAGCGATCAGTTGAGATACTATTCAAAATAGTTTACACCTGAAGATGGAAACTAACTACTGATATTTCTAGAACCAATCACAACCATATCATGTGTATACATATTGTCACATGATTATCTAACACCTGGGAGACGGACGGGGCGCATTATTAGCAGCAATATGAGTAGCAGCAGCAGCAGCACCAGTGGTAGTAGTTGTGGTAGTGGTAGCCGTACGAGTAGCAGCAGTGGCAGTAGTAGTAACCAGGCCATCAATCGACGAAGAGGAAACATAGCTGGGGTTCAAAAATTAAAGAAGAAATAAAGAATCATGCATACATACACAGCTTCAAAAAAGTAAAATGTATAGTATTATTCATTAGAAAAGGAAACATATACAAACATATGCAGGCATGCATGCATTGAGAAGAGGACGTACGTACCGGTCATTTTGATCATCAGATGTGCACGAGGCCCTCAGCCTCGAGTTCGTCGTAGAGTTGAGCGATGACGTTCATGCAGCTCGTGCTCCCGATGTGGCGGAGCAGGTGCGATGTGTCGCTATGTCTGTTGGCGCTCAGGGTGCGCCTGCACACCTTGCATACTGCCTTGGCGTCCGTCCCGCCGGGGGTGGAGGGGGGCTGGTAATCGAAGAACTCCCACACCTCGGAATTGAGCCTCCTGTTGTTGGTGGTGGTGGGCGGCTGCAGAGGGACGGTAAGAGTGTTGTTGATGTTTGCCATAAGATCGACGCTCGCGGATGGGGGACTAGTAGCTAGATATTAAAATGTGAGCTCCACGGCCGGTGAGAGCTGGGCTTCCAAAGACCCGATGAGCAACTGAGTGCAGGCAAGAATGCTGCCTCTTCGTGTTGGGCCACGGAATTTATAGCTACTAGTGCGGGCTTAACAGTATAGTCACACGCTCCCCCTCGATCTGAATCTACAGACACTACAGACAGGCCCGTCGTAGTGGAGCCACCGAGACTTTCCGACGTGTACAAAACCGCCGGCCCGAGCTTTGACCAGCAATCTCATAGCTCGATCGAGCATTATGACAAGTTGCCACGGCCCGTCCCCAGATTCTGTATCGCCTACAGTGTAAAACATGTCGGACATTCTCCTTCGCCAAAAGCAGAAGTACACACCCCGCTGTGCGGTGCGGGGATCGGGACCCACACAGTTGCGCGCCGGCCCGTCCAGCATATACCTGCATGCAGCTCGGCCGTTAAAAGAGAATGTAATAGTGCTTCTCATGAGCTTGCGCAGCTGGCTAAGCGTACCACCCTTACTGCTGTATGGCGTATGCAATGGCCGAGGTGTGTCGAGCAAGTGATTGCTCGCGAATGTAATCATATTCCGGAGTGATCAATGAAATTCTCTTTTAGTCACAAAAAAAAAAAAGCTGAGCCCGCGCACGCACGTGCGTCATCTGTTTCGCATGGAGACGCAGCGGCACAGCGCACACAACAACACAGTACGGTTACCTGTCAACAACTTGGGGTTACCTGTCAACAACCTGGCGACTGGCGATCCTTCTCGATCGATTGCCTCCTGATCCGATTCGATTGAAACTTCGGTTGGTCTCCGGATCGACTACGTCTGCGTGACCTGCCTCACGTAGGACGATCGGATTCCTGCTAGGACTCCGCCGCCGTTACAACAACTCGGGGTCTTTACACCTGCGAGACGATAGGTTTTGCCGTGTCTGCCGTTTTTTTGATCGTGCTTTGCCGTTCCCGTTGCTGTTCCACCGGCGATTTTGCCTACGTCCTCTCGGCTGATCTTGCTGCGGTTGGGGTGATCTCGGGGACTCCGTTGAGGAATCTTCCCACCCGACGCCGTCTGCACGTGAAGTTGAGAACTAGGTTTCCCGGGGATAGTTTTGAGATGGCATCGAGCGATGATCGCTCGAAGGATGGTGGTGATGGGGATGGTAACGATGGAAGATAGGATCTGAAGTTGAAAGGGCTGATGGCACATGCTGATGCTTCGACGTCAGCGCGACAGCGTCCGCCGGAGTCGAGTGGAGGACTGGAGGGAAGCGCAGAAGTGGAGAGAAGGATGGTGCTGCACCAATCTGCTGTACATGATGTGGAGATGGAGGACGAAGAGGTGTGTGATTTCGAGTTTGATCCAGGGGAGGAGGGCATGGACATGAAGAACAGGTGGCTGGCGGTGGGAAGGTTTTACTCTGGGCAACGCTACTATACTAAGGCACTGTTTGACGAGATGGCCGATGCATGGGGGCCGCGGGAAGCAATTAAGGCTAGGCCATTGGAGGGGCAGAGATACATGCTGGAGTTTGAGGATCATGCACTCCATGATTACGTGGTGCATGGAGGACCGTGGAGACATAAAGGGGATGCTCTGATTGTTGTTGCTTACGATGGTTTTACCCCTCCTTCAGAAGTGGAGATTGAACACATTAACTTGTGGGTGAGAATTTATAATGTACCAGAGAATTTCATGACCACAGGGTTTGCACGCACGTGTGGAGAGCAGTTGGGGGAGGTTGTGACTGTTGGTGGAGCTATCAGGAATTTCTTGAGGGTCAGGGTCAAATTTCCCCTTGAGAAAGTGCTGAAGAGGAAGCTGCTAGTCAGAATCCCAGGGAGGGGGATCATGACCTTTAAGCTGAAGTATGAGAATGTTCCATATTTTTGTTTTATCTGTGGCCGCATTGGCCATGATAAGAACCAGTGCCCGGATGAGGAGCTTGCTATAGCTGGTGTAGCGTTTGGCACGGAGCTGCGTGCATCGCCCCTAAAGAGAAACCATGCGCGCGAAATAAAGATTCCGGCTGTGGCACCTAGTGCTAAAAGGGGCTTTAACTACAGCGGTGCACAGAAGGAAAATATCATGACTGCGGCTAGCTCGTCGAGGAGCTCTACAAAACGTGGAAGTGAAGGTAGTCAGAAACCTTTCCATGGTGATGGGAGTGAGAAATCAGGAAGGGAGGAGGACAAGCAAGGGGAGACGGAAGATAACACTACGCCAGTACTTCCCACTGAAGTGCAAGATGCTCTGGAGACCGGAGTTCAGAACATTCATGTGCAATCGAGGTTTGCTAACATTGGGATGGATGTGCTGGTGTCCCAGGAGAAGGGCCGGGTGTCATACAGCGGGGATTATGATCTAAGTGATGCCTCGTCAGTGGAGTAGGACATGGTTGCACGCGTCAGGGAGGCCAAGAAGGCTAAATTGATTACTGGCAATACAGATGTGAAGATGTTAACTGCCCCAGCGAAGATGGAACGAAAAGGGGAGGACGAGTTGGTGGAAAGTGCAGCTAAGCGGAGCAAGAAAGAGGGTAATAAGTCAGAAAACCTGGTGGGAGCACAAGGCGTGCCCCACCAGGAGCAATGAGTACTCTAGCATGGAACTGCCAGGGGGTGGGGAATCCCCGGATAGTTCGTGATCTGTGTGCCTTGATAAAGGCACATAACCCCAAGCTTGTCTTCCTTGCAGAGACATGGCAGAGTGAGGAGCGCATGAAGAATCTGCGTTGGCGGTTGGGTTTCAAGGATTGTTTCACTGTGCAATCACCTAATCGTGGAGGAGGATTGGCTTTGTACTTTGATGAGTCGCTCCGAGTGTCCTTACAATCCTACTCTACCGACACATTGATGTGCTAGTCAAGGAAGGGCCGGATGAGCTTGAATGGCGGGCTACCTTCATTTATGGGGAGCCAAGGGTGGAAAATAGGCACTTGATGTGGGCGCTGTTAAGGCAAATAAAGCAGAGTGTGAGCGAGCCTTGGCTCCTCATCGGAGACTTCAATGAGGCTTGCTGGCAATTCAAACATTTTTCGGAGACGAAGCGAGGAGAACGGCAGATGCAAATTTTCGGGACGTGCTTGAGGAGTGTGAAGTGGAGGACCTCGGTTTCCAAGGATTGCCATGGACTTATGACAATAGAAAGCCGGGTCGAAGAAATGTTAAAGTTAGGTTGGACAGGGCGGTAGCATGCACAAATTGGAGAGCCATGTTCGCTGAAGCGGAGGTCGCCGCGCTCTGATCATTGCCCAGTGCTACTGCGGCTGCAGCCAACCCAAGACCGATGGAGGAGCAACTGCTTCAGGTATGAGATTTGGTGGGAGAGAGATGAGGAACTGCCAAAGGAGATAGCAAATGCGTGGAGGGCTTGTGACCATAAACCAAACCTCGGGGATGTCTCGGATGCGCTGAAGTCCGTGATGCGGAGACTGCGAGCATGGAGCAGAGACAAGTTTGGGTCTGTATGACTTGAACTAGAAGCTCTCTGCAAGCAATTGGAGGAGTTGCAGAGCCAACAAAGTGATGATAACAGGGAGGCGATCCGAGATACCATGCGCAAGATGGATGAGATGTTGTACCGAGAGGAAATGCTGTGGTTACAGCGCTCCCGAATAATGTGGTTGAAAGATGGCGACCGCAACACTAAGTATTTCCATCGGAAGTCAGTGTGGAGAGCTCGCAAAAACCGCATCAAGAAGTTGAGGAGAAATGATGGAAGCTGGACTGAAAACAAGGATGAATTGGAGAAGATGGCCACAGATTACTTTAACACCCTATATACCAGAGACGATACGGTGCAACCTGAGAGTGTACTGCACCTGTATGAGGCGAGGGTGACTGAAGACATGAATGAAGCGCTGTGTAAGCCGTTCTCGGATGAGGAAATCGGTGATGCCATGTTCCAGATTGGCCCATTGAAAGCCCCGGGCCCATATGGGTGCCCGGCGAGATTTTTTCAGAGGAATTGGGACCTAATGCGAACAGAGGTGGTCGCTGTTGTTCGGAAGTTTTTGAGGAAGGTGTGATGCCTGAGGGGGTCAATGAGACGTCCATTGTGTTAATTTCGAAGAAGGACCAACCTGAAACTTTCAAGGATTTCCGACCGATCAGCCTCTGTAATGTTATCTACAAGGTGGTATCTAAGTGTCTTGTGAATCGATTGCGACCTATCCTGGGTGAAATCATTTCGCCTCATCAGAGTGCTTTCATTTCGGGTAGGCTTATCACTGACAATGCGTTGATTGCTTTCGAATGCATTCATAGTATTCAGCAGAACAGAAGAGAAGGGAGCGAGTTTTGTGCTTACAAATTGGATCTTGCCAAGGCGTATGATCGAGTTGACTGGAACTTTCTTGAAAAGGTATTGTTGAAGCTGGGCTTTCAGAGTGTATGGGTGCAGTGGGTGTTGATGTGTGTTTCCACTGTTCGCTACTCGGTAAACTTCAATGGAGTTCTGTTGAACTCCTTCCAGCCAACTCGGGGATTGCGACAAGGTGATCCGCTCTCTCCTTACATATTTCTATTTGTGGCTGACTGTCTCTCGACTTTGTTGAAAAAGGAGGAAGGACAAGGGACTATTTCACCGATCAAAGAGACAAGAAGGGCACCCGGAGTGTCCCACTTATTGTTTGCAGATGATAGCTTGCTCTTCTTTCGTGCTAATGCGAACGAGGCTGGGCGAGTGAAGGATGTGCTTCACGCTTTCTGTACAGGTACTGGGCAACTGGTTAATCCGTCAAAGTGCTCACTGCTGGTAGCTGAACATTGCCCTCAACATGCAAGTGATGATGTGCGCCGCGTATTGGAGGTACAAGCTGTGGAGTTCGAGCCACGATACCTGGGCCTGCCTACACCGGAGGGGAGGATGAAGCGCGATAGGTTCCAATCAATCAGGGAACACCTGGGTAAGAGGCTACTGTTGTGGTCTGAAAAAGAGCTATCTCACGAGGGCAAGGAGATGCAGATCAAATGTGTTGCCCAGGCACGCCCCACGTACATCATGGGAGTGTTCCGATTGCAAGACGGCATGTGCGAAGAGCTAGAGAGAATGATCCGTAACTATTGGTGGGGTTCGAAGAGGGGGAAGCGCAAGACACATTGGATTGCTTGGAACACGATGACAAAGCCTAAGGGACAAGGTGGTATTGGGTTTCGGAACCTGAAGCTTTTTAACCAAGCTCTCCTTGCCCGACAAGCATGGTGGCTGATCGAGTACCCGGACAGCTTGTGTGCTCGTGTATTGAAGGCGAAGTACTATCCAAACGGGGACCTACTGGATACGGCATACCCACAGCTCATGTCCCCAACATGGAGATCGATCATCCATGGCTTAGAGCTGCTGAAGAAGGGTGTCATATGGAGAATTGGGGATGGCAGCCAGGTAAAGATCAGAAGGCACAACTGGATACTGCGGGATGACTATCTGTCAGTGTTTAGCACCCGGAGACCATGCAGGCTCAGGACGGTGTCGCAGCTTATCGAGGAAGGCTCCTGGAACATGAGGCTGCTTGAAAGATTCTTCTGGCCACCGGATGTTGAAGCCATCAAATCCATCAAGCTGCCGGCGGGCAACAGGGCAGATGTACTCGCGTGGCATGAAGAAAGGAATGGACAGTTCACGGTGCGGAGTGCCTATCGGCTAGCAGCCAAATTGGAGGAGCTAGACAGCAGACAGTCATCGAGCGCGAACCCATGGGGAGACAGGCCAATGTGGAATCGTGTGTGGAAGATCCTGGTCCCTCAGAAAGTTCGAGTTTTCGTGTGGCGTGCCATTATACAGGGGCTGCCTACCAAGTACAACAAGTGGAGGAGGAAGCTGGAGGTCATGAATACCTGCTCGCTATGTGGCATGTCACCGGAAACTGAACACCATGCCCTTGTGGTGTGCACGTTCACGCGTTCCCTAAGGGAGGCGATGAGGGAGCACTGGCAGCTGCCTGATGAGACAAAGTTGCGGCACGCGGATGGAGAGTGGCTGCTGTTACTGCTGTCGGGGCTGGATGATGAGGAAGCGTGTAAGCTGGCCTTATTGCTGTGGAGATGCTGGCATGTGCGGAACGAGGTGGTACACAACTCCAAGGTAATTACAGTGGAGGCATCGATTGGCTTCTTGCGAAGCTACTTCGATACCCTGTTCATGATCCGGCAACCCGGCGAGTTTGTGAACGGTAAAGGGAAAGGGCCTGTTCTATCCTTCTCGGACCGCCATGGGTCGATGTCGGGCCCAGATGTTACGCAAAGGAGGAAGGCTACCTGGGAACCTCCCGGTGCTGGTTGGGTGAAGGCGAATGTTGACGGAGCCTATGACGAGGGATCCGGGAGCGCTGGGATCGGTGTGGTCATCAGAGACGAGACGGGACAGGTGCAACTAACAGCCTGGAGGTCCTTTTTGGAATGCGCTCGACCGAGGAGGTAGAAGCCCAGGCTTGCCTGGAAGGGCTGCGTTTGGCGGCGGAATGGGCGAGGAAGCCCACGGTGTTGGAGTCAGACTGCGCATCAGTTATCTCCAGCCTCAAGATGCAGGGCAATTTTCGGTCGCAGCTATGCTTCGTGCTAGAAGATATCAGGGAAGTGTGCGTGTCTTTGCCGGATGTTGTACTCTGGGCCGTTAAAAGAGAATGTAATAGTGCTGCTCATGAGCTTGCGCAGCTGGCTAAGCGTACCACCCATACTGCTGTATGGCGTATGCAATGGCCGAGGTGTGTCGAGCAAGTGATTGCTCGCGAATGTAATCATATTACGGAGTGATCAATGAAATTCTCTTTTAGTCGCGAAAAAAAAAAAAACTCAGCCCGCGCACGCACGTGCGTCATCTGTTTCGCATGGAGACGCAGCGGCGCAGCTAGGGCTGGACTACCGAGCCAGCTCGGCTCGGCTCGGCTCGGCTCGGTCCAGCTCGTTAGGATAACGAGCTGGCTCGGCTCGGCTCGTTATCTTAACGAGCTAGAATGCTGGCTCGGCTCGGCTCGTTACAAGCTCGAGCTGGCTCGCGAGCCAGCTCGTTAAGCTCGTCACTCGCCTCTAGCATCTCTGCTACGACCTGAGGAACAAGACGATGACCATGCTGTTAGGTACATCTTCACGCCCTTGAGCACAATGACGTGCCAGACGGGGAGGCGGTGGCCGACGACGCAGAGGTCGTCACGACCGAGAGGGGACGGGGGCTGGAGATGTGGAGGAACCGACACCACCGCACGAGGGAAGTAGAGGGAGGGGTGGCATCGCCTGGCTTGAGATGTCGGCCACCACGCTTCACGTCGCCTATCCATGGTTTGGATCTTGACTCAGTCCTCTTCTATCATCGCCATAGTCATGGGAAGAGCGGTGAGGACAATGAGCTCATGTTCATCATGAGCTTTGGCATTGATGGCTGCAGCGTCGACGACGAAGGGGAAGGGAGAGGCGAGTGCTATGACGGGAGAAAGGACGCCGACAACCTCGTGGAGCTCCTCCGGGCAAGCTCGCAAGTGGGCGACGAGGGAACAAGGTGACAGGTCAGCGAGGCAAGCGGTGCGGTTCACGAACGGAGCAAGTCAGACGTGCGATGGGGACTTGGGAGGAGACAAGGTGTGGTGGCGACGTGATTCGAGAAAGGGATAAGGTGTGTGGAGGGAGGAGGAGACCGAGAGGTGCTAGGCCTGTTGGAGCATGCTGGCTCGTTTGGCTCGCGAGCGGCTTGCGAGCCAGCTCGAGCTGGCTCGTTAAGCATAACGAGCTACAAACCTAGCTCGGCTCGTTAGAAAAAGTGAACGAGCCGAGCTGAGCCGAGCCGAGCTAGTCACGAGCCGAGCCGAGCTAACGAGCCACGAGCTTTTCGTCCAGCCCTAGACGCAGCGCACACAACAACACAGTACGGTTACCTGTCAACAACTTGGGGTTTCATCGGCATCTGCTACCTGCGCGTTCCACTTCCTCCTGTGACAAACAACATCAGCATGTACGCGTCACCGCCCCGCGAATTTCCACTTGAAACTTAAATGGGGGAACTGCATGAGGAGTGGTCAAAATAAAAAGTCTGTTATTACAAGGCTTCCATCTGGTAGAGTGTAAAGATGTACTTAAATGGACAGGGAACAATGGATCTTACTCAAAAGAGAGGGTTATAAATGGGTAAAGAATGAAGTCGTCACTATTTGTAAAGAAAGAATAACGTTCTGGATACACAATATACCTTATAGAATACTCGTCTGGAACATTACTCTCCATTCCGGGGATTAATAGTTGTTCTCTGACACGTCTGGAATGGGATTACGGGTATGTCAAACTATGCTCTTCTTTTTCAGATACAAAACGTTTCATCACTTTGAGTTTATTGTGGTAGCATTCTTCTGGTAGTCTTGTTGAAGTGTGGCAAGTGATTGCTCGCAGTTATATTTCTCCGAAGTAGCACGTATACTACTACAAATAGATACTAATGTATCGTAATGGTACAAAGTTATGAATAATGCCATTGCTAGATGTACACAACTTCAATACAAGGACACAATGGATGTACCTTAAGGCTTCATTACTAACATATATGATATTATGTGCCAATGGGATGTTCTATCTATCCGCCAAAAAAAAGGGTGATGTGGTGATGTTTCGGCGTGTAGGTGCGACGCGCTACAGGCGCTCAGAGTGTGGCCGCGCATTTCTTGTGTATTGCCTTGCCGTCCTTACGGCCGGCGCGGAGGAGGGCTGGTAATTGAAGTTCAACCGTCGTTATTGATGTTTGCCAAAGCAGAAGGCTTAAATTGTAGGTATACCTGTACTAAATTCGAACTCGCTGGCCGGTGAGCTGAGCTGCCAGACCAGAGTCACTACGGGAAACCTCATCTTTGCCGAGTGCCCGAAACACTCGGTAAAAGCCAAAATACACTCGGCAAAAAGTTTGCCGAGTGTAACACTCGGCAAAGAGCACACGGCAAACAGCTCTTTGCCGAGTGTCTTTTGTCGAACACACGGCAAATAGTTTGCCGTGTACCAAAATTAACACTCGGCAAACTATTTTGGAAATAATAAAAAAAAACACACGCCGCTCGCCCGTCGCCGCCGCCACGCCCGTCGCCGCCGCCACGCCTTGTCGCGGTGGAGCGAGCCGTACGTGTCGAGCACCGGTGCGGCGCGCCGAAAGCTCCTCGTGCACATCTTGAGGCTGCGTGGCCTGGACCGCCGCCAGCCTGTCCGCGTCGGAGGGACGGCGACCGCCCCTTTCGGCTTCCGCAGCTTCAGCATCAGCACGCGGAACTTGGTCACCGGGCGGAGAAGCGACGCCGGAGGCGGCGCGACCTCCTCCGCGCCGTCCTTCTCCTCCTTCTCCATCTCCTTGCTGTCGCCGGACTCCTCGCCGGTCGCCGCCACCGCGTCCACGGCCACCACCTCCGCCCCGCCGCCAGACGCGACGACGTCGTCGCCGGCGGCGACGGCGAAGTTGAACTTGACCCGCTCCTCCTCGGCGTCCGACGCGGCGCTCTCGTCGCCCGGAACCGCGAACTCTAGGCCGTGAAGCTCGTCGGCCTGAGGGCCTCCATCGCCGCTGCCTCGAGCCAGCCTCGGGGTCGCCGCCGTCGTTGCCCCTTGCCGGCCTGGGGGCCTCCGTCGCCGCTGCCCCTTGCCGGCCTGGGAGCCTCCGTCGCCGCTGCCCTTGCCGGCCTGGGGGCCTCCTCCATCGCTGCCTGAGAGAGAGAGAGAGAGAGAGAGAGAGAGAGAGAGAGAGAGAGAGAGAGAGAGAGAGAGAGAGATGCGAAGGAGAGAGAGAGGTGGAGGTGGAAGAAGGAGCCGGTGGAGTTGATTTGGGGAGGGATCCGGGTGAATATATTTCGACCAATAGGAAGCAAGGATTTGGAAGCAATGGATCGATGACGTGGCACTTGTGTTTTCTTGATTTCATTGTGCGTTTATTTTGAGGTACTAGACAATTTCAAATTAAAAAGCTATCAACTACAAAGTTTTAGATTTCGTCGTGTTCTATAAATTTCATTTTGGTAATTTCTCCATCCGAAGTCGTTTACAAAATTTAAATTTCAAATTTAAGAAATTCAATTAGTTTTCGTTGATAAGATGATTTTAAATAAAAACGTCATCAAATACAAACTTTCATAACTTATTGTGAATCATAACTCTCATTTTGGATGTTCCTCCATAAGAGGTTATTTGAAATAAAAAATTCAAAATTCAAATTTGAAAAACTTCAAATATACTTTTTCTTAGAAAAAATAATTTAAATAAAAAATATTGAACTACAACGTTGTATAACATCTAAAGATACACAACTTTTATTTTGGTCATTTGTTCATCTGACATAGTGGTAGTAAAAATTTTCACAAATCTTATATACTTGTCTTATAGTTTCATGAACTTATATGATAGATGTAGATTTTGTGAACAACTTTGCTATCACTTTGTTGAACTAAGAAATGGTCCAAATAAAAGTTGTATATCTTCGCAAGTTAAACAACTTTGTTGTTCAACACTTTTTAATTTGAATTTGTTTAGAGCTTCAAAATATTGTTTGAATTTTTCTTTGCCGAGAGCCATAAATAATACACTCGGCAAACACCATCTTTGCCGAGTGCCAGAAAAAACACTCCGCAAAGATGGGCCTTTGCCGAGTATTTTTTTGGGGCACTCGGCAAAGATGGGTCTTTGCCGAATGTTTTTTTTTTTGGACTAAGCAAACTTGGTGTTTGCCGAGTGTATTTATTTTGCCAACGGTTTTTTGTTAAACACTCGGCAAAGAAGTTGTTTGCTGAGTGTCCGAAGGAATACACTCGGCAAAGTCTCCAACACTCGGCAAATATCAGCTTTTCCGTAGTGAGTGCGCATGCAAGAATGCCATCGTTGTGGAACCATCGAATGCTTATAACCGCCATTGGCAGGCTTCACTGTGTCGCGCGATTTGTTCTACAGAGGGGGGGCCCATCTTCTTCCACCCATCGAAGGAGGCACGGAGACTCAACTACTTTATCCATCTGTCTTCTCCACGACCCCTTCGTCCACGAGCCCGATCGTGCTACGACCACTTTTGTTCGTTCCTACTGCCGGCCCGGCCCGAGCCCCCACGCCCGCTGCTCCGTAGTCACGTTCCTCCACCAGGCGAACCGTGCGTGCCCCGCACCGCTGTGTACTGCCTGCGGCCCGCAGCCCTGCGCCGCCGCCCCGTAACGTGGTGTTGAGGCGCTTAGCTACCTGCGTGCGGATCATGGGTCCGAAGGGGCGGGCCTGCTTTGGTGCAAGGGTATTTTGTTTTTTTATTACACAGTACAATTCAGACACTCACAACGCACGCACACTCACCCCTATGAACGTATTTACGCAAACCCTACTCCTATGAGTATCTTCGAAGACTGAGCCGGCAAATCCTCGAGATTGACGAAGTCACCACTGGCGCCTCGCTGTCGACGGCCACGTCGCCTACCGCTGAAAGCACAAAGCTGTTAAATCTTAGAAAATTCGCTCCCATGAGGAGTTGAACCCAGTACCCCTCAAAGGTGCAAGGGTATTTAATTGAATACCCATTATTTTTGACAAAACTACACAATCAACACATACCCAGCTTAAAAAACAACCAGCTCTACATTGAAAGCACGAAATTTCAAAAAGTCAAAAAGTTGTCCCGTAGTTTGTAAGTTTTCTTTTCATTTCATTGTTTTATATCCTCTACATTCATATATTGTCACTTCAATATGTTGAACAATTAGTGCTACACTGATTCTATATGCTCAATTTCAAGTCTGGATCAATTTTTCGCTTGTGTTCGATGTTTTTTCGACGCAATTTCTCTTCAATTTAGGCGGCATAATTTTTCTGTCCCGTGCTTAGTATTTTTTGAATACGCATCTTATATTTACTAATTGGATGCTCCTTTCAATGCCTCCACGTTAATCGGATAAAAATCCTAGAAATTATCAAAAAAAAGCAAAACATCCATATCCGTTGATATGTATCATCCACAAATTATGACCATTGATCAAACAATGAGAATTACAAGCCCACATATTGTCTTGACCGCCCTACCCTAGCCGCATAGCGTCATGCCGCTTCAACCTTTCAGGCCAACTCTCCCTCGATCTCCTCTTCCGTGTTCATCGAAGCCTTGCCATCAATTGGTCACCGTGTTAGCACAATTGAGGGCAGCTGGGATGTAGGGAGGAGGGATGAACGGCCGGGAGTACGCCCAACCTCGACGAACCTGCAACCGTGGCCACCACCGAATCGATCTACTCTAGCCACCAGCATGAAAACCTGTGTCTGACCCTGTGATCTCCGATTTCTCTTGCATCGCTTCCGGGCGTCGTCCGCCGCCATGTTTTCTGATTCGTTGCCATCGTGTTCACTACGATAGGAATCAGCGTCGATCTGTTCTTGCTTGGGGACTCAAGAGACGGGAGGCATGCCAGCATCTGCCCAGTTTCCCATCGCTCAAGAAAGACAAGCTGCTCCATAATCAGGTCAATCAAAACGCGAGATACATTCCAATCTCTCTCTTGCATGTGCCATCATGTGTTCCCCCGTAGGCAATCAGACATTGCCCTTGGCTAATTCCCTCATGTGCAAGTATTGATGGCATAATTTCTGCAATAAGGTATTCTGCCCTACATTTTTTATTTGTGAGCTTTTTTAATTTCCTTTACTGATCTGGCCTGGAATTAAAAGAAAAGGTTTGAAATTAAGAATCATGGTTACTACATGGTACTGACCCAGAATGGAACAAGCCAGTCAGGTTCATTGCTACTGTATCAAACTATTTGAGTCATCTATATAATATTTAATTTCTATATGGTTCACAAAAAGCAGAAACAATATTTTGCATTTTTCTGAAATTAATATATTACTTGCAGGTTGCTCTTACCCTTCATCCAGTTGGATGTAGATATTTCTTATAAAACCATACGAGTAGTGTTCTGTAATAACTAATTAGATCCGAGAGCTATGTTCATTCATGTTAAATCAGACAGGATTTATGCATGCATGGCTATGTACACATTCATTGGACCAGTGAGATGGAGAATATGAGGCACAGTTGGATGCTCAATAGAGTAGACATTTTATCCATTAATGGTCGAAGTTGTTGATCAGTTTCTTGAGTGAATTTACATGCACGTTATGCATTCATCATGTTCTATGAAGCTTGGTCTTACTTCTACTGCAATACACTAATTTTTTGTTTACCGTGACATGTATTTCTTCCTATTGAATTAAGAGAATAGACTTCGATCCCATTAGAATTCATCGTATGCATTTGGACATTCAGATTGAAAAATTTGTAAATACTTTTTCAGTTTCTTTTGTTACTAATCAATTCGATGGTTCCTCATGTGTTAAACAGAAAATTCCATTGTTTTATTTAAACAGAAGGACTTTGATAGCAAATTCTTGGGCCCCTTTTTACTTCTTTTCACTGTCTCAAATGAAGGGATCTGATCAGTATAGATTGTCAAATGCTTTATACTTTCATTGCATTTTATTGTCTGGAACTGGAGATTTTGTCTAGCAGCACCATTGTATTTTAATTTTACCAAGAAAATTAGCAGTTGTACTTCTGTAGGTTTTGCAAAACTAAAGATTTCCGTCTCCAGCCTTTCTTATTTCTAATCTTATGTGAGGCATTTTATTGGATTGTTGAATAATACGGTCTTTTGTATTATTGAGAAGAATAAAACGCTTGCTATCCTTCGAATATCTATTTCTTTGACTTATATTTATGGTTGCTCATGTGTTTGGTCTCTCATCCATGGATTACTGGAACTGCAGCTCACTTCTGGCAATGTTGCAGATTGTTTTCTTAGCCATAAACATGTACTAATATTTTATATACTATACTCAACAACTAATTTATGTAGGGGCTTAAGTTTATTATGTCCCTTTTCACGTTGCCTTTCATTACTCTGCTAGCAATTTTTTATTTAGCTATGTGCACAAAAGTAAGTTCCCATGAATTACTCCTTGCTTATGCAACCCCCCGCCCAAGGTAACTCCCATAGGTTCGACATTCTGCAATTATCACAATAATATTGTCAACATTTTTTTAATATAATTATAAGTATGAATTATGAGACCTGTAGAGTGATCTAAAAAAAAAAGAGACATGCAGAGTGAGTGAAGATGTACATCAAACCCGGCACTCACAATTGAAAATTCTGCATATGTGACTTAATGATTAATTATATATAAGTGATAAATATCATATAAGTTATGGGTTTGACTTTTTTGTACAAGAAAAAAAATAGGCTTCTAATGAATCTTATTAATTTGTGACTAAGATTATTTGTTCATCAAACTTTGGAGAACTACAATTTCTAAAACATGGAACAATGGCTCCTTGAACAATTTTGTGAATAGAGAATTGGAGATTATATCAAGAATATATCCTATATATTGTTAAAAGAAAAACTAAAATTCTATAAATAAAAATAGGAAATAAAGAAGCACTTATATTTTAAAAGTTAATGATTTATATGTTTATAAATTTCTAGCCCGTGCAAGTATTGCACGGGTTGAAAGACTAGTACTTCAAATCCTGAGCCCGCCGCTGTCCGATTGGTTGCTTGGATGATCCTAGCCTAGCTTGTATAATTGAAGATATAAGCTGCGTCAATGCAAGTTCAGTTGTTAATTTGGTTGGCCGCATATGTCTAAGGCTCGCAAAGAATAGATGGTACAGTGTATGAATCCCTGCCGGCCCATCGTTGTCGCATGTGGATTCCTTAACATCCCACTGAGACGTACGGCTTTTCGGGACCATCTCTCCTCGGCTGCTCCTTAGTGCCGCACTGTTGCACGAGACAAATCTCAGTTTAGTCCAAATTATCATGAGCACGGCCGGTATATCGTCTCCTAATGAAAATCCCTGTGCGGAGCCACCTGCTGCCAGAAAGCTGCGGGCCACATGTCGGCCCGCCTCCAATCAAGTGCACTCCTATTTGTCCTCAGATTGTGCGTGGACCTGAATGGAACTGTGGTTGACATTTTGAGATTATCACACATGCATGCAGTGGCCTGCAGGGGAGGAGATTCGAGTGATTTCTTTGCACAGAACTTTGCGGCTAGCAGCTTCAAATTCAGTTGACCGGCTCACCAGACTTTGCTAAATGTCTTCTCCCCAAATGGCCTAATCAAAGGCTTGATGTTGTAAAACTAGATGTACACTATATTTCTGAACAGAGAGAGTATATAAATAAACGGGAGAAGGGAATCTCTTCTACGGGAGCATTCAGGTGATACATGCAGACAGCAAAGTCCTTCGAACAAAAAAATTGTTGAGCGTTCAAAAAAATGGCACTCTGGTGTGTAACCACTGATGATGTTGAATAAAATGGTGCACTAGCAGAAAGACAGCATCGCGAGCGTGTGTTCAGTTTTTAAGAAAGAGGTGTTTGGTGGAGTTTCTAAAACTATAAAGTTGGTTGCATCCAAACAACTTTTACTTCACTAAAACCATAGTATTTACTAAAATCGTAGTATTGTTCCAAAATTTTTGAAATACTTTGCATCCAAATAGGGCCTTAACGTGCTCCGTCCTTCACCACCAACCGTCATCTGCTCCTTTGCACTACAACAGAGTTCATGTCCATGAGAACATCAAGTTATCACCGACAACCATTGTATCCTGAATGTCCCTGGTGGCAAGCCGTTTCCTTCGCACTATGGCTCTTCAGAACAAGATGAAGCCCATCCAGTACCATCAACATTTTTCATCCAACTCCACTCACCTCACCGGCAACATTCTTTTTTCAAAGATTTAGCCATGCCACTTCAGTCTCGGCTCCTCATGGATACTAGCTTATAGTTCTTTAACCTAGCATCAGTAATCCGCCCCTAGCTTATAGCTTCTCGTCTAGCTCTTTAACCTCTCAGCTCTTTAACACTGAGAGGTGCACGCGACGCGTGTCCAACATGTTGCCTTTTAAAATGTGTTGGTGTTGTGTGTTTTTTTTTTCACTTGTCTTTTAAAATACTCATGTAGAATTCCATCTCCTATAATATACTTAATTAGCAACAAATCAAATAGAAAAAAAACAATGGTTCCTTGTAAAAGTCACTGCAATATGAATGTGTTCATGTTTTGTAGGCATTGCAAATTCGCATGACTTGTAGACAGCTTCTCTCAATCTTCGTATGGCTTGCGAGGCCAAAACCGTCAAATGCGTTCATGTTTTGTAGGCATAGCAAATTCGCAGTTTCAACTAAACCGTTGGCTGGTCCCTCGTCGCTATGGTACCCGTGTGGTATCGCCTTCGTGGTCTAGTTGAGGTTATTTCACGATTCAGTTTAACAATGCTCAATTTAAGGCTTAATTTGGCTCTATATGATGACCAATGGGACACATCTTGCATACTGTTGCCGGAGACCTCCAAACCGTTTGATTTCTGCTAATCTAGTTTCTCCAGAGACGAAGATGTACAATTGTTTAGGTATACGTCCAAGCTGTCTCTAAAGTTTTTCCGAGACCTGTATGTCCTTTGACGGTCTCATATTTCACATTGAGGCTACCATGGAAGTACAACCCAACAAAACAAACAATTAGGGCGTCATGAAATGCATGAATATCTTTGGTAAAGTCAGTCATGATCGTTTTATACATCTTATTGCCACCTCAACAGGAGGTATACAACCTGGAGAAAACCGTTACGAGCAAAAAGTGACAAAACAAAGATAGGGATGACGAGAAAAGTACAAGGTGCGTGCCGGCGACTTGCAAGACACTAGGATATACAGAACTTACACCATGGTTGTAGAATATCAGATACAGCTGCGATAGTTATAGCCAACGTGCTACGATACAAGCTATTAGCTTACAGACTCATATACAAAAAGGGGGGAGAAAAAAAAATCTCCACAGTTGTTTTGCATGTGGAAATCATGCGCTATCCTGAGCCCCACCCAATGAATCTCTTCCTAAAGGGACCCAAGAAGGGAGCTGATCAAACAGATCAGTGCTTTGAGCGAACATGTAGAGGCAGAAGATACAAAGCGCTGCACGTCACACAAAAGAAATCAAGTAAGCCAACCTATTTAATGTAAATATTTCGACATAAAAAATCCAAAAGAAACAGAGCACGGGAGAAGTTAATTTGACCCATTTTTTACCAGCATAAGCAACTGCAGCGCCTGACACTACCCTTCCCAGAGCTGCTAGAAAATACAATGTAAAAACCACCTGCAGAATTGTAGTTCAGCATCATTGGAAAGTTATGTAGTCATGAGACATGATAAAAATCGAATCTATTTTCTTGGGAATGTTTCTAATACTTGGCAGATGAAATAACAAAAATATGTGCTAATATGGCAAGGGAAATTGATGATGACCATCTGATTTATTTACACCTGTCGCATGCAATGGAACATGTGTGAAAATGTGAAAATCGCCAACTAGCATGCGTCAAATGATGATAAAGCTATAGCTTTCAGATGATTGAGTTATGCTTTCACAAAACTCAAACATGTATCAGAGAACTAAAGGCCGTAAAACTTCAATATTTATTTTCTCAAAGTTGGTTTTTTTTTTTGAGAATACTCAAAGTTGGGTATATGTTCGAGGCATATACCTTGAAAAAGAGCTTCTTGTCATGTCCAGTTGCAGCCACCCTCAATACGGACTCAGCAGCTCCAAAGGTGTTAGCTAAGGATGCATACTATTTGCCATCTCTTGAGAAATCTGCCATTCAAGCGGATCCACAGGCACCCTACATGCAAAATCATTTGATAGCAGAATGAGGCACTGTAACAGAAGCTTCCATTTCTAATTATAAAGTGTATAAGCAGTTTGTGAGGAAAAGTGATCATAACAGTAACTTAAATGCATGGCAAATTGTCAACTCGACCATGTCGTATCCAGTTGCCAACAATCAGGTAAAGAAATCATGCATACGGACAAAACTATTACGAAAATAGCAGAACGGCACTCTTTTGAAACAATTTGTTTCTTATCTAGGTTCCAGTGTGCTGTTAGCGTGAAAAGGAATTTGCAACCTAAATGAAATTGATTAGTCACAAGAAAAGAGGATGACAAGTTCAACCATCTGGCAATGTCTCGAGGGAGAACCTGAAACAATTTCATAGTCCATAATATCTCTTTTGATAACAATCTGTTTCTCATCTAGGTTGCAGTGTTGTTAGCAAAAGGAATATACAAAATAAAGTCAATGAGTTTGTCACAAGAAAAGAGGATGACAAGGCTCACCATCTGGCAATGTCCAGAATAAAGTTCTTAGTCCATGGTACTATAAGCTACCTCATAAAATGTTATTAATCATCTAATAGCCAGTAATGCTGCTTTAGTTCAAAAGGAACATATCTATGCTATATTCAAAGTGCTTCATGCAATTTTCCTTTGGCAGGGCACTTCGGATTAGGAAAATTGTGAAGTTTCCACATTCTAATCCATCGAGTAGGAAATTCGATTTCATTGAAGCAATTTATGGGAAATCCTCGAGAATTGAGGTAGAAGTATCCCCTACTCCTGAACTGGTTATTACTATTTTTAGTCCTTTTCCAGCGCTCTAATTCGTGCCTGCTGTTGGTTTCTACACTACTTCTGCTGCTACAAAGTGAGCACTGAGCATACCAAGCACAAAGGGGAACCATACGATCTAGACGATTTCCATCAGTAAACAAATCGATCCCCAAGTATTGTTCGCTTGTATGGTCTTCTTCATACCAACAAACACAAAAAATTCTAGAAATGGGGATCATGTCAAATCCCCTCTCTTGCTTGTCTATCCACTTTCCCCTGGCCAGCAACAACAGTTGCCTTCATCATCTCTACACATAGCCTTTTTTTTTTTTTTGAGACGTACACATAGCCTGATACTATCAGCAAAGAACCCGAAGATTCCTGGACACACAGCCACCCCAAGGATCATCCCCGCCACCAAGAAATAGCAACACCTGCGACAAACTTGGTTCGATCGAAGGGTGAAAGGACGGGCAAAGGCGATGAGGACAAGTGAGGGGAGGAGGAGGTACGCACGAGATGTGAAGGTGGCGGAAGAAGAGGCCGAGGATGGAGAGCGAGCAGAGGAGGACGAGGAGCACGTCGGCGGCGAGGGACACCGCGCTGGCGCGCCGCACCGCGCAGTGGTAGTAGACTAGCCCCCCGCACACCGCGCCCACCGCCCAGCGGCCGGCTCCTCCGGTTGGCCCCCTCGCCGCGGCGTCGCCGTCGCCGCAGGTGGACATGGACTCCATCGCTCGTCGCGTCGGGTGGCCCGGGAGGTGGGGAGGAGGCGGCGGTCGGCTTCTTGGACCGAATACTTTTCCGTCGTCCTCCAGTGGTGAGTTGTCTAAATCCGGTGGGCTGGGCCAGGAGAGATTCGTTCTTTTTGTTTTTTTTTTTAGACTCAGGAGAGATTCTTTTAGTCTGTGCAACCCAGTCCAAGATGCCAATTGCCAAGGAGGCTTGCTCTTCTAAAAAAAAAAAAAAGTAGCCCAGCTCAGTCCTGGATTTCGTAGCGCGTTAGACTATCTCCAACGGAATGACCATTTTGTGACTTACACAAGATTTGAGGTGTAAAAAGGAGAAAACCTGTCTCCAACGGATGACCCAAAGCAATCATCCATTTTCGGAGTCCGGCGCTTCGCGACGGACAAATACGTGAGCTCCGCCCTGCGACCGAACAATTGAATCGTTTTTCTCTTCGTCTTCCTCGCGTGTTCTCGCTCTCGCTCTCTCTCGGCGCGGTGCCTCGCCTTCTCCCCCACCACCGCCGGCTAGTCCTCCGCGCAGAGAGGGAGGCGCAGCGGCGCGGAAGGCAGCCGCGGCACGACCTCCTCCTTCGGGCGCCATCCCCGTCCTCCTCCTCCTCCCCGAGCTCGGCGCCATCGCGGGTTCCCCCCATCGCCGCCGAGTTGGAGTCAAGCTGCCTCACCGCCGCCCGGCTCCGCCCCGGCCATCCACTCAACACCGAAGCTCTCAGGTACGGGGGCGGGAGCGGGCTTGGCGGAGCGGCGCGGGGGCGTCGGCTCGGAGCGGCGGCGGAGCGGCGCGGGGGCGTCGGCTCGGTGCAGCGGCGGAGCGGCGCGGAGTCGTCGGCTCGGTGGCTGCGCGGTGGCGGGAGCCCTCCTCCGCTGGCTCGTCTCAGGTTTTTTTTTTCTTTCTTTTTTTTCTGAAACGAGTTCATCTCAGGGTTTGGGTCTTCACCGTTGGAGATAAAGAATTTTTGGTCTGCCATCTTGAGGAAAATTCACATGTATTTTGGGTTTGGGGCAGCCTCACCGTTGGAGATAGCCTTACCCCTACTTTCAGGGTAGCGCGCTTTGAGATACGTGCTACGCGGTAATCAACGGTTTATGTGAAGGTGTGCATATGAAGGCGCGCGTATATGCTGAGTGGGAAGAGAGGAGCTGATGACGAGTGACGTCTTCTAATTGGCTGGGCGGAATTCTATTAAAACTTAAAATGTCAAATCGATTTTTCTCACAAATCGTAACTCCGTACTACTTCCTCCGTTTTTTTTTTTACTTATCACTAGATTTTACTGTAGCAATTTTGACCCTCCGTTTTTTCTGCAACATTTATGCATACACCTCGATCTTTTATATCGTTAGATTTATCATAAAACATACTTTATTAGCATCATATGTTTCTACACATCTCTGTAACTTTTTTAAAAAAAACGGACGGTCAAAATTGCTACAGTAAAATCCAGTGACAAGTAAAAAAAACCGGAGGAAGTATGATGATTTTTGTAATTAATGCAGCAAAACAGGATCTCACATGGATATTTTTTTGAATTTTTGAAAAATCAACATTGTTCTACCAATTACAACCAATTGTTCTAGCCTTCTTAACCAAATGTTTCAAGAAGAGAAATCAATTGTTCCAATAGTTATAACCAATTGTTCTACCTCTCTTAATAAATGTTCCCAAAAAAGAAACCAAATGTTCCAAAAAAAATGATTGTTCTAAAAAAAGAAACCAATTGTTCTAGTAGAGCAGCTGGCTGCACGCACCCACTCACTCCTGCACAGGGGCTGAGCGAGCCTAGCTTTTCTGTAGCAGGCCGTGGGCCGCGCTACATCCACGCTTCGCGTAGCGCGGTGCGCATAGGAGCTCCTGCTCAGTCCGGAGCATAGTCGACTCCCCGCACAAGGGATAATCCGCCCTACCCCGCATCAAGATTGGTGCAACCTCAAATCCAACGAAACAAAGCATGTGCGGGCTGGCTGCGAGGGCTGAAGGGGCAGCATCATAGCAGTTCGCCTGTGACCGAATACTTTTCCGTCGTCCTCCAGTGGTGAGTTGTCTAAATCCGGTGGGCTGGGCCCGGAGAGATTCGTTCTTTTTGTTTTTTTTTTTTTTAGACTCAGGAGAGATTCTTTTAGTCTGTGCAACCCGGTCCAAGATGCCAATTGCCAAGGAGGCTTTCTTTTACTTCTAAAAAAAAAAAAAGTAGCCCAGCTCAGTCCTCGATTTCGTAGCGCGTTACCCCTACTTGTGTAATTTTTATATTTTGGCCCTTTCCAGAAAATATTTTCACATATGGACCTCTGAAGAAAACATGTCCAGAAATGGACCTTTTTCTGAGCGCCATATGATTTGGCGCTCAGGTTGAATATATGGACGCCGCAACAATTGGCGCCCACCCCTGCCACGTCAGCTGGCTGGCACGCGCCCGCTCAGCTGACCTGACAGGGCCGTGGGCGCCGAATATTTTGGCGCTCATATGCTGAGCGTCACGTCCTTTGGCGCCCACCCCCACGTCCCCTGGCTATGTGTAAGGATAATATTTCATTTTTGTTACTTGTTCTTGTTGTGTGTTGTCGTATAACTGATATTTTGATTGCAATGGTAACGAAATAGAACCCGGCTTCATTGTCTTCATTAGGTTGAAATGGAAGTACATATGGAGATACATTGCAATGACATGTTCGGTACACATACAGACTAACCTATTTCTGCACCGCACTAATTCTGACATGCCTTAGGGAATTTGAAATGCGACAATAAACGATAGAAATGAAACAGTAGCCAGGTTTTCATGGGAAATCTAGTCCCATGGACTATAGTTGGACTGTCCCCCAGATTGAGAGTACCCATAGTCATTGTACCCTTGGTCGTAAGTTGGAGGTTGCGGTGGTGGTAGTGGTGGAGGCTGTGGTGGTGGGACTTGACCTGATTTGTGGTGAGGGCATCTGCAATATGAATCAAAGCAATAGGGGGCATCAATGCTAATGACAAGTTCTTGGCTTTCACGTGGTGTTGTCGTCTCAAGTTCTTTCTCTAGGTCAAAGATGCGGTTCTGTAGGTAGCTAATGTACTCAACGGTTGTGTGAATCGGCTTAGGATCCACCCACAGCGTGAAGCCACAGTTGTCTCGGTCTTCATTATTCTGTAAAAAGAATGTTTGCAAATGATGAATTGAAATGAGAAAATTTAAAGATGACACTTATATCTTATAGACGGATGTGAACAAGTAAGAATAGAAACTTACATCTCCATTTGGGCATCTGAAGAAGCGGCGTCCTCCGTCGCACTGGCCGTCGAATAGTTGGACGACGCAGTCTAGGCCATGGCCGCATTTTGGCCATTTGAACTTTCTGTTGTCATACCTTCTAAGTGGATTGGTAACATAGTCGAAATCATCTTTCGACTCTAGAAGGAACTGCTCAAGTGGTGGATCATATGTGAACGGTCCGTGCTCTCCATCCCAAACCCACTCTTCCGGTGCGGAAGAGCTCCCCGCTCTCGCTCCTCTCCTTCCTCCTCTCCCTCCCCCTCTGTTAGCCATAGACGCGTTGCTCTGTGTGTTGCATTGACGAGTGAAGTGCCTCTATTTAACGAAAGGGAGAAGCACCGAGTTGAAAAGCTGAAACTGCATGTCTGAAAAGAGAGATGCATGCTTTGTGGCAGTCATGCATGCATTGCATTGAGGCAGTGATGCATGCAGTAGAGTCACTGTTTGCGCATGCATGCTCTATCAATGTCACCTTTCTTTTTTTGACTACATGGTCCTTGGATGCCCTGCGTGTTGCTGTGGATGCAGTGATTGTGACCCTGCCTGCAAAGTCATTGATTGCAAGTCATTGACGCAGTGATAAAAGGAGAAGAACACGCCATGGTTTTATCATTGAGAAGCATAGGATGCTCCGCGTTGTCTGATGCAATCATGGTGCGCTGCCTCCTTTTACTGTGGTCGTGCATGCGATGTCCTGTCTGGCACCGGAGTGTAGTGATTGATTATGGCCCTGCCTCCATTAGTTGCATACGCTGCCTGCCACCAGTGACAACGAAACAAGGGCCGCATGCGCTGCCTGCTTTTTATTGTGGCCCTGTCTCGATTACTTGCATGTACGTAAAGGACTGGTCCGCATTCATAGCAACCAGACAACGAATGGACATGAAAATAATAAAAGCAGAAGAACCCAGCTTCAACATTCATACTTAGGACGCAACATACATACAATGAGGAGGAAACAATGGCGTGTTTCGATGCACATGGAGTATGCTTTATGATATTGACAAGTCCCTGAGCAATAAATTTGGAGCTCAGCTGTGGGTGGCTGTCATCCGGATTGTCAGAGCCACAAGTATGAGGCTGCACCACACTTGTAATCTTCCACTTCGCATGACGAGTCTTCCGAGCGCGTACTGTCCAAGGGCAGCCACGCTTGCACACAACAATGAACCGTCGCTGCTTGTGAGAATGCTTCACACTATGAGGACGGCAGTGCAACACGGAGTACTCATTCAACCACATCTTCATTGACTCCATATCCTGAAAGATAATACCCTTCTGAATTATTTCAGCTGTTTCTACCCGTGGCACAACATTCTCGGTCTCCTCTCCATCAGCAACAGCTCTATGACCCTGGCTCAAATCCCGACAATCAGGGACTAATAGATCACGGTCCGTAATCACTTGCCTCAACATTTCCTTCTCCCATTCTGCCAATCCACCGATAGGGCGATCATCATCCGAATCCTCCGCTCTCTCCTCTTCATAATTTGTATCATCACCAAAAACCGGGACATCCACTAGATCGGTAGCAACACCATAGTTATCTTCATTAGGTGCCACTACTTCATTAGGTGCCACTTGAGGAACTGTTTCAATGTCCGGCAGAGTTTCATCCCTACGATCATCACCACAATTCGGGACGATCAGAGGCATTTGGTCTCCAACCGAATCAGTCATCACTACGGTTGCTGCAGAATTCCATGCCAAACCGTCATGCACACTTGCTTGTGATGGCTGGGTTAGGTCAATTTCTACTTCATTCGAACAACCAATACCTACGCCTCCATCCACCACTACCTTCCGAACCACCAAATCTAAAGCTCGAACTTCTGAATTCATAACAATCTCAACATATGCTTGCCATTCCTCCTCACTACCCACCGGAGCCATTATCTTCATACGTGGCCCATTCGACGAACCCACATCAATTCTTCCTTCAAAATCCAACTTAACACCCTCCTCAATCCATCCCAAACATTGCCTCACTCGAGATGCAACAATACATAAAGTTGGGGTCTCAACAAAAAGAAACACATCCTCTCTCATGCCAACAAAATCAACACTACCATCCTCAGTCCTCACAATTGAACCACCGTGGTGCACTCTCACACATTTAGCCATCTACATCCATTTCAACAAAAAAAAAAGACATTTCTCAATTTAGCATTCTTCGTATCAATTTAAACAAACAAAATGCCCTACCAATTTTTTTAATGCACAACACATCCTATTCATTTACAACTACCTCCTATCATGCTAAAATCAACAAACAGCTCACCAAAAAACTTACATTTTCCACTAATTGAACCATAGTGCTTTATGTAACAATTCATTGCTACCAATGAAACCAACTACAACCGGAGCTTCCAAACATCAACATGTCAACCACATTACACTTCCAATTGCAAATCTAACAAAGAAACCAATCAAATCGGCCAATTTCTTCCTCAAACCCTAGAGTTAGGGTTACACGAAATTTGAGAGCTACAAGCATTTCTATTGGACGAAATTCAAGGAGGCGGAGGAGATTACCTTGGGGAATCGATTTCTCCGAAAGATTTGGCCTCAAACCATGCGGAATGGGTGGATTTGGAGGAGGGGATGGAATGGGAAGAGAGAGAGGAGAGCCGCCGGCACTCTGTTCGTGCGGAGCGAAGGAAGGAAGGAGAAGGAGAGAAGAGAAAAGAAAAGCACGCGGGCCTTTTGGTGCCCGGGGGTGGGCGCCAAAGGATGCGGCGTCCAACCCCTGCCAGGTCAGCAAATCGGCCTCATGCCCCCCAGCTGACGTGGCTTATGTGAGCGCCAAATCATTAGGCGCCCAGTAGTTCTACCTGAGCGCCAAATCTGATGGCGCTCAGAAAAAGGTCCATTTCTGGACATGTTTTCTCCAGGGGTCTATATATGAAAAACTTTTTCCAAAAGGGCCAAATTGTAAAAATTACACGCCCCCCCCCCCCCCCCCCAAGCCCATAAGCAAAGCATAAAATTTAAATAGTAAAAATCAATTGTCTTGCATGAATTCAACCCAAATCTTACTTAAATATATATAAAGTCCACTCTGCTTGCAAAGACATCTCCATGGCTCGTCTTCTTCTGCTCATTGGATAATCCTCTAGCCTTGTCTCTATATTATAGTCATTTGTTCGAACGGGCGAGGCATTTCATCAAACAGTGTGTTTGTGCAGTGGTGAAAACGCTTTGTAGGACTAAAAGACTGAGAGTGGGGCAGGAGAGGTAAAGGAGGAAGGGAATTGGAGTTTGGCGTCCGCAGATGATTCTTTTTGTTTGCATCCAAAATTATCCGCTTCATGTGAGGGGGTTGGGTGGTGGCGTCGAGGACGGGCCTTAATGAGAATGGTTGGATTAGAATCCGATGGATAAAATTATCCACTTACCCTCTCCCTCATCGCGGGTAGATTTGCGTGCTCACCGCTCACAGTGAACTTTGCGGTGATTTGTATGCTCACGGTGAACTTCACAGTGGTTTGTTTGCTGACTGTGATGTTTTCCTTGCTCGTTCCTGCCAGGGGGATTCACGACCTGCATTTGCCACAGCTGCCGGGTCGTCAAGGCAGGACAGCCGTCCTTCATCTCGCTGCGCGGCTACGAGTTGGAGGATGGGCGGGCCAACGGCGGCGCAGGTCGAGGCGTCCTTCACCCATCCTGAGGTCGGCGATGGATCGCCGATGGGCGCGGCCACACGGCTTCAAGGTGGTCATCCATCGTTTAGAAGAACTCCAACTCGCTGTACGCATACGAGGTCATCCACGCTAACGGCAACAACAGCCAACTCCTTTGGCCACCTAGGCTTTGGGGCCTAGCCTGTTAAGTTGGCCCAGGTAGTGTTGCAAGTTAGGAATCGACCTAATAAGTTCCAGCGAGCCCAAGATTTCATTTGATTTTTTTGGTCTTCTTTTGTTTGATTCGATTTCCATTTTCTATCACATCATTTATTTGTATCCCCTTTATGTATTTCTGGGTTTCATATTTATAAATATGTTTTCATATTTTATTTCTTGGGTTGCCCAAAGAAATGAAGAATAGTGGAACAACATATATGTAGTAATGAAACATTCTTTCACACACAAAAAAAAAAATGAAACATTTAACGTGAAATCAATCAATCAACACTACCGAGGCGCAGGTCGACGCGTCCTTCACTCCACTGGAGAGAAGAAGGCGTTGCGTCTTCAAGCTCATCTACACCGACGGCCAAGGGCTACAAAGTCATTTTGACGGCTACGCCACGTGACTTCAAGGTCACCCACAGGCGAGAAGCAAGAACGCCAACTCGGTGCGCGGCTTCAAGGTGGTCGACAGTACCATCAAGGCGCAGGTGCGCGTCGTCAAGGTGATGGACACCACCGAGGCGCAGCTCTGCTGGAGCCGTCCTTCACTGGAGACTAGAGAAGAAGGCCTCTGATCAGCGCACAATATGGCGGCGCTGTTCGAGGTGTTTGTTGTGGACCACACACCGTCCTTCACCGGTGAGAACAACGCCAGACGCTTACCTTCGCCTCAAAGACCATTCAGGCGGCACTTCCTGCCTTCCTGGTGAAGAACGTCTCGGGCTCCAACGACATTCTTCTTGTCCATCTAGCACATGCATGATCATGAATCAATAAATCTATGTATTGTCCCCCTCATACTTTCACATGTATAACACAGTCCTTCAATTTGGATGGATCGAACGGAGAGTAGCTCAACTCTTCATAGCGTTTGTTTTTCTCATTATACAAAGTCGAAGGGTAGATGTAGAGAAACAACAATATTATTATTACTATTATTATGATCATCAGCATTGAGCGGAATATACACATTAAATCATTGATTTCCCTATGAGGAAAGCCCTTTAGCAGCATATCAACCAAGCAATAAATAAAAGAAGAACGAAGACACACCACGAGCACTCAGACACTAGTAGCTTGGACTAGGAAAGTTTGTACACAATAGACAACAACATGATGAGATCATCACAGACGAAATCCACTGAGGAGTCGAAGCAGCTGGATGCTTGATCGCATTGGCGGAGCTCATTAGAGTCATGGGCATTCATATGAATACCCACATTTTCTGGACAAAAAAATTACTTGTAATCTGTATATGTGCTTGGGCTAGAAACCTTCTACCAAGAGATGGGCCTAGGAAGGCCATGTGATACACGTTGAAACTCTCATTACAAGACTGTTATGCATGTTGTCTTATTATATCCTACCATACGGAATGTTCTCTTTATGGTTGGTGATGACCTCTCTCAAAGCACCGAGGCTGTAAATGCTCAAACAATGTTGGGATATTTTGAATCATTTGAGTTTGTTTTCATGGAACATATCTTATTGGCCATATTTGGGTACACAAACAACTTGAGCAATGCTTTACAAAGGAAGGATCAGAATATTGTTAATGCTATTGATCTCCTTTATTTGACAAAGGCTGAATTGGGTGACTTGCGAGAGGATGCTGGCTGGAACAAATTTCTTAAAGAAGTCATTGCATTTTGTGTCAAGCATGGGGTTGATGTCCCTAGCATGGACAGTTGCTACGAGCCAGTTGTAAAATCAAAGAGAGGTACATGAGGATTTTTTTTCTCAAATACGAAGGAGAGCTTCGTATCTTTGTATTGAGAGAGAGAGAGAGAGAGAGAGAGAGAGAGAGAGAGAGAGAGAGAGAGAGAGAGAGAGAGAGAGAGAGAGAGAGAGAGAACTAGCCCCTTACATGCTGCACCACCTCACTCCGGGCCAAGCCGTGAGGGTTTAATTAGTACATGAGGAAAATCAGTTATTATCTTCATCGCTTCCGTATTGAGATTTTCTTAAGTGTCATTGATCGGCAACTTCAAGAGCTCAACAACCGCTTTGATGAGGTAAACACATAGCTGCTCATTTGCATGGCAGCATTCAATCCTGCTAATTCATTTGCTGCCTATGATGAGAAACACTTGTTGAAACTTGCTGAGTTTTATCATTTGGATTTCTCAACTGATGATCTTCACAAGCTTAGCTTTGAATTGAAGCTCTATATTCGTGAAATGCGTACAAATGAAAGGTTCAGAAATATAAATAACCTTAGAGATCTTTCAGTTACACTTGTTAAAACAGAGAGAAACACCATTGTACCCTTATGTCCACAAGCTTCTCAAGTTAGTTTTACTTCTCCCTGTTGCAACTGCTAGTGTGGAGAGCGTCTTTTGGGCGATGAATTATGTGAAGAACAAGCTAATAAACAGGATGGGAGATCAATTATTGAATGACTGCTTGGTTACATTTATTGAGCGGGAGTTTTCCAAACAAGTTAAAGATGAGGCTGTGATAGAAAGGTTTTAATGATCGGGGCATGTAACTATCATCTAACTATCTGCACAAACACGAATGGAGATAAAAAGTTGAAGAAAAAAACATCAGCATTGTGGATTTTTTTTTTTAGGGCAGCATTCATGGATTGATCAAGGAAACAGATGAGGGAAGAGAAGGAGCTTAATCAGCTAGTAGATACTTATGTTTGCGGCTCTACGACTGCAAGAGAAAGCCCTTTGCGTTGAGGTCGTCGCGAATAGGCGGGGCTAGTATAGGGCATGGGGTTACATATGCACACCCAATAATTTTAGCAAAAAACAAAATAATCAATTTCAATAAGTATAATCTATGCTACATTAAAATTTGGTCAGATTAAGTCCACTTGGCCTTAAATCATCCAAATAGCCCATAATTGATTTGTATTTACCTTTTGTTTTCTGAACTTTTCTTGTGTTTAATTAGCTAATTGTTCAGTTGCTTTCAATGGTGGAACAAAAAAAGGACTTTAACAAAGTCAGATAGTGACAGAAGTTTCATGAGGAAAGAAAAATAAAGTTGTGAGAATATAATTAGGTAGTTTCATGTCAAACTAAGGGTGGATGATGCATTGTTGGGGTTTGTTGTGTGTGTGTGTGTGGGGGGGGGGGGAGCGCATTTGCCTCTGTGAGCCCATTCGCATTGTTCTGTCACTAGTTCCTTTGCACACCCAATTTAAAAATCTTGGCTCTGCCAATGCTCGAGAGATGCTAGGCCCCCCTCCGCTGCCAGAGAGAAGGGCGACAAGGCAATATGCAAGGTATGTGGCAATTCACTGAGCGCCTACAACTCCAACGACACGAGGCACCTGTGGGCGCATGTCAGCAGCACGAGCTGCATGAACGTGATTGCTCAACTCTACGATGATCTTGATGCCAAGGGCCTCGTGCACATTTGAGAATCATCTCAACACAACCTATTACTAAATTTCCGCCCATATTTGGTGAAAATATCCATTGTCATTGTCTCAAAGAGGCAGCATGCCTTCGGCATGGCATCACTTCTTTTTACTTGCAAGTTTTGTTATTTAATGGGTTTCAATTTCTCTTCTCACGGAACAACACTAAAAATCTACTACAACACAGCATGTAAATTGTTAGAACATAGATCACACATATAAGTGGGACAATGTTGATGGACCATTGAAACCTTGCAAATAAGCTAGTCTCTCTCTCTCTCTCTCTCTCTCTCTCTCTCTCTCTCTCTCTCTCTCTCTCTCTCTCTCTCTCTCTCTCTCTCACTAGATACATGTTTTGTGTCCCTCCACAGCCGCCGGAGTTCAGCTTTGTGGGCTCCGTCAAGCTTCTTTTTCCCATTAAAAAACAGTTAGCACTCAACAAAGCTGCCGTATGAAATGTAGTTCCTCACCAATACATCATGCATAATCATACCGCACTTGGAACGTACGTAGACCGAGACTCGGTGAAATGGAAACATCAAGAAACATCTTGGTCCAATTACATCCTTTCTCTCTAATTAGAGGCTCTCCCATCAATCAAAAGAGTAGACAATGAAACATCATAACCCCGGGGGGGGGGGGGGGGGGGGGGGGGGGGAGGGGGACTCAAAATAGACAGACCAGATTAACAACTTCAAAGCCATAAAACAAAAGGTAGTGGCAAAAATTTACTGAGCGAACTTATTCGGTTTGTGCCTCTGCCTGAATCACCATCTTGAGTTTTTCTCAGGTTTGTAAAAGATTACACATTCTGTATGGCAAAAACCATCCAGGGGGCATCCCAGCACAAAACATAATGTTCATAGGCCTAGCTAAGATCTCCATGGCGAGGGGTACACAAGGTGACCTAAGTCGGTACAAGTTCAGTGAGAGTAGTTGTCATATTAGTGTTCTGGTATTAAAGGAAGAACATACTTTATTAGTAAGAGTAAATCAAATTATATATAGGGAAAATCAATTCTACTCCCGGGTGTATATAACTAACATGCCCAGTTTCATCATTCTTTTAATCTCTTTCTTTCCCATGAAATTATTCTTATGTGAAACAGAGAGTTTGAGCAAATAATACTTACCTGAATGTTCATATGCGCCTACTAAAAGAAACAATGCTCAAAGAATCTGTGTTCTGATCATGTCCTGCAAGAATATCTACTGGGCTCAAGGAGAACAAAGAACAGAAAGAATAAGAAACTCTCATTTCACCAGCTGCAGGAAATAAATTTTCAATTTGCATAATTTTGCTTGCTTGCTAATGCCTTCAGTTTTTACAAGTTAAGAAACCCAACTCATTTGGGTGAAAACTAAATTTAACATTAATGTTATCTGAGTTACCATTTGTTAGTTCAGCAAGGAATATAGGGCACTAAAATTTTAAGATCATATACGGGCTATGGATTACGTACTTGGAACCAAGATCACAAGTTAAATTGCAGAATGTTGTTGTCATTTACTTCAATAATGAGGTGGGCATTTGAGACTGGCAACTTCTGCAAAGGTTCAAAGAGTGATGTGGACTATCAATGTCAGCTCAATTCTTCAACAATATACGACAAACATTGGATTGTTTTGAAAGTGAGTGCATTTGGTTTATGACATGAGAAGGAATTTGCAACCTAAATGAAATTGGTTTGCCACAAGAAAAGAGGGTGACAAGTTCGACCATCTGGCAATGTCTAGAGGCACTAACTGAAGCAGTGTTGTTATACTAGATCTTTTGATAACAGTTTGTTTCTCATCTACGTTGCAGTGTTGTTATCAAAATGAATATACAAACTAAAATAAATGAGTTTGTCACAAGAAAAGAGGATGACAAGGTTCGCCATCTGGCGATGTCTAGAATAAAGTTCTTAGTCTCCATACTAGCTATAAGGTACCTCATAAAATGTTATTAATCATAATGATTAGTGTTTCTTGGATATTATATCAGATCTAACAGCCATTAAAGCTGCTTTAGTTTAAAAGGAATATATTGCTATATTCAAAGTGCTTCGTGCAATTTTCCGTTGGCAGAGGCACTTCAAGTATTGGTGGGCTACGAAAAGCACGTTTAGTAGTAATGATGACCCAACTATTGCACCATTTCTTCCTCCTTCAGATGCATACATGTAAAAGCTTGTTGGGCCAAATTTGAATGGCCCTAAAACCTGCCTGCACTTGTTTGATTGAGGCCCAGTCATAGTGAAGAACAGCACCATGAGCAGCAGTACTGCTACCGCTGCTCATGCCAGATCAGGCGAGATGTCCTGTGTGCATGGGAGGTCAACGACGCCGTTGTAGAGGCCGTCGGGGTGTTGTGTAGGCGCTCGGCGCCGTCGTCGCCGGAGGAGACGGGCGACCATTGATGTTAAGTTCGATGACACAGGTTCAGGTTTGAAGGCCTGGCGTAGGCCCCGGAGAGATGCGACGAGTTGGAGGAGTACCGACGTCGCAGATTTACAGAAAAACCCGGTGGTGCAGTCTTGGGACAAGCTAACCCATTGAGTTCCCGGCGGCGTGGTGATAACAGCTTGAGTTCCATCATCTTTCAAGTTGGTCTACAGTACGGTAGACCATTGCCGTGATGAAAAGGACCATGTTGGTGCTGCCATGGCGTGTGTTCATCCCAGTAGAGGCCTGGCCGGGTGGGTGCACAGTGTATTCCTGAATTGACCACCTCCTGCAATACCATGTCGTCAATGTTGGTGCCCGAGGCTGTACCTTCTGGTTCACAGTGGTTTGACTTTCTAGCACGGCATGATGGCGTTCGATGCATGCTACCAGGGCTGCATCTATCCACGTACAATTCAACTTTGTGCTTGCGACTGCCGCTGTACATTCAACGAGGTCTCCAAATAGAGTTCATGTGGTGCGATGGTGGCATTTGATGCTAGCGGAATGGATTTATGTGGGTTAGAGAGCCTTGATGGTGGCAGATAGCGTGGAATGCTGTTGTTTGGGCTCAGCGACACAAAAGGCATGGCAGGAAAAAAAAAGGTTTGATGTGGCTTGGAGGTCACGTGTGGTCTAGATGGTACTCTCTCGATCCAGTGGCAGATTGAGCAGCAGCGACAATTTGAGTAGGATGATGATATGACACGCGATCATTGGTGCAACGTTGGTTAATATCTTGGGTACAACAATGTTTGGGATATGGTAAGACTGTTTAAGTCCCTGTTGTGATGCGCTCTAAGAGATCAACGACAAGTGCCGGCGTAGTGAATCATTCTTGGCGACGAAGAAACTATAGTTGTTGGGGTGGTTGCTCAGATGCAGTAGAGAGTTTTCCTCCTTTTTTTTTTCGTTTGCTCTGTTTTCCTAGCCTACATGCGATCTGGAATAGAGCGTCTTTGCTTGTAATAGTTATAGCTATATGCATCTCTTTGATGCAGAGGCTGGAACATTAATATATTCTTGCTTCTAAAAAAAGTACTGCTACTCCGGACAGCTTCATGTTAGTATGAGAATTGAGAAACATCCTCTCATGTGGAGCTTACATATATACACGCGGCTGATAGTGATCAGTTGAGACGCTATTCAATACAGTTTACACCTGAAGATGGAAACTAATAAACTACGTACTGAGTGCTGATCTTCCTAGAACCGATCACAACCATATCATGTGTATGCACATGCATATTGTTACTCAAACACCTGGGAGACGGACGGAGCACATTATTAGTGGTATAGTGGTAGTAGTAGCAGCAGCATCAGTGGTAGTCGTAGTAGCGGTAGTGCCGTAGTAGTAGTAGAGTAGCAGCCGCAGCCGTAGACGAGTAGTAGGTAGTAGCAGCAGCAGTGGTAGTAGTACGTACGTAGTAACCAGGCCATCAATCCACGAAGCGGAGGAAGAGGTAACTGGGGTTCAAAATTAAAGAAGAAATAAATAATCATGCATATATACACAGCATCAAGAAAGGAAAATGTATAGTATTGTCTTTTAGAAAATTAGGAAAACTATACAAACATATGCAGGCATGCATTGAGAAGCGGGCGTACCGTACGATCTCCTTTTGACCATCAGATGTGCACGAGGTCGTTGGCATCGAGGTCGTCGTAGAGTTGAGCGATGACGTTTATGCAGCTCGTGCTGCTGACGTGCGCCCACAGGTGCCTCGTGCCGTTCGCGCGGCTGGCGCTCAGAGCGCGCCCGCACGCCTTGCATATCGCCTTGTCGTCCTTCTGCTGGTAGTCGAAGAACTCCCACACCTTGGACCTGAGCTTCCTGCTGCTGCTGCCGGTGATGGGCGGCTGCAGAGGGACGGTGGGAGTGTCGTTGATGTTTGCCATAAGATAGATCTGCTCGATCGCGGATGTGGGATTAGTAGCTAGATGCTAAGATGTGAGCTCGACGTACGGCCGGTGAGAGCTGAGCTGCCAAAGAGCCGATGGTCGAGCGAGTGTTGGAGCCATGCATGCTGCCATGCATGGAATACTTATACCCGCTTGTGCGGGCCTCACGTTGTCGTCGCACGTTCCCCTCTACAAAGACAAGTCCGAGTTGTGCAGACCCCAAAACTTTTCGACGCCGGCCCGAGATTCGACCACTGCATGCGTACGTCCTGCAGTGGTGAACCTGCTCAGCTCGATCGGCGCCATTCTGAGAAGTTGCCACGGCCCGTCGCCTACGTCGTACTGTAAAGATGTCAGGCATTCTCCTCAGTCAAAGCCGGTGCCAAAGGGACCCACAGTTGCGAGCCGGCCCGTTCATCCGATCGCTTACTTACGCTGCATACACTACAAGAAACCTTATGATAGATGACGTTTTGTTTTTGTCACAAAAGCTGAAAATTTTGTCATAGGTTAAGTTCTGTGACAATCTAGTGACGAAAATCATTTCGTCACCTATCATGCGTGTTTAAACTTGTTTTATGACGAAATAGCATGTTTTCATCATAACTGTTTTTGTGACGATCCTTTTAATTCGTCATAACTTGTGCAGGCCCGGAAAAGCTAAGCCCAATCTGTTGTGGGCTGAACCCAACTACAGGCCTTTTTCATTTTACACATATCAGCCTTTTGGCAATTTTTTAAAACAGGCCTAATTCTTTTGCGGCCCTTTTAGCAATTTTTTCCTATTGGGCTATATTTGTCTGGGCTTTGTTTTCGCATGGCAATGATCCAAAAAAGCAGAATGTGGGCTGGGTCGAATTAAACACAAACATTTCAACATAAGGCCCATCAGATTTCAAGCCAACATACAGTTATCCAGCCATTACACTCAAAAAAAAAAATTCGAGCCATTAAAATTATCCAAAAAGAGTTTACCATACAGCCAAATCAAGAATCATCAGCTTGGTTGCTGAAATTGATAATTGGTTACAATATATGAGTATGTCTTTCATAAACCACAACACACATCCAGCCTCTAAACCAACTACAACACACATCCAGCCTCTAAACCAAATTCAACACACATCCAGCTTGTTCCCCTGTAGTCAAAACTCGAACCATGCTGGTCTCCTGAACCACAAGAGAATGATAAGGATGTCAGAAAAAACAACAAAGACTTTTCTCTGAACGATGAAGACAGCAGCAGAGCTAAAGTGATACAAGTTAGTAACACAAAGAAAGCTGACAATATTAAGCTAAGAATATATTGTCTGCTCAATGAATCATGTAAGCTGATACGTAGAGAAATCAGGGAGCTAAATCTCTGGGACCTAATACACACTGTTCAGTAAAATTGACATCATTAACAATTCAGCCAAGTAAAAACGAAGTTTATTTTAAGCTCTAATCAGAAGAACACGCATGAGGTAGTACTACTAGTAATAACTGAAAGTAAAACGGTGGCTGAAAGGAGGACAAATCTAGATTAATAAGCTGGTTTTAGAGCAACCTTGCCAATTATAAGTATGTATATTGTGGCAAAAGAGAATACCAGGTAGAGCAAAAACAAGTTATGGCAAAGGAAAATTTCTTGCTACCACAAACTCAAGCATGCAGGGAATGAACAAGCATGTAAAGCTCCAATGACTAGTCCACTATGGCATGAAACAGAGGAATCAAAATGTTTTGTCAACTTCCATGCCAGTTTTCAATTAGCCCAAATACTAATTTTTCTTTTGATTTCTACAAGAACAAGAACACGCCACAGGCTGAAGCGAATGACTGAACCTGTTATGTGAATCCTCAGAGCACCGGAGGCCGGGAACCAGAGCTCGCCGCCCTTTCTTCAGACCTGCACAGGTAGAATCAACAGGAAAATCAAATGATGTGCAGAGATGAATACTCAATCAGTCAGCGCAACATGCAGGGAACAATGAGCGGACTCAAGCCTTTACTTGCTGAACAAAGAGGAAACAGAGGCGCACAGCAAAGGAAGAACAGGACCTCACCGTCGTAGTGCGACCGCTTGGACAAGGTCCCTCGCACATCTGCAAGAAGTACTCTGAAGACGTGAGGCCGTGCCTGCCATAGGGGGCTGGTGGCTCCTCGCCAGTAGCCGCGTCCATGTCGCTAGATGACCACGAAGAGGAAAGGGAACCACCGAGATCTGTCACACACTCGCCCACCGGAATCAGAGGCTCAGATCTATGAAGGTTCGAATCTGAAGAGGGAGGAGGCCGGCGATGAGAGATGGGTAGTGGGAACGAGGAAGGCGCCATGCCTGGCGACGAGAGCAAGAGGGAGAACTGGGGGGGCGGGCGTCGTCGCCGAGAGAGACGGGGGATGGGAGAGCGGTGGCGGCGCAAAGAAGTAGGAGAAGAGGGAGAGCCGGAGAGGCGAATGGATCAGAGAAAGATTAGGGTTTGGTATTTTTGTACGCACTCCGGAACCGACACATGGGCCAGACTTGTCATTGGGTCGGACGAAGTTGTGTCATCCCATAAATACGTTTTCCTTTCAGAAAAACGCCCAAACATTTCTTTTCTTGTCTTTTTCGTATCTACAAAAATATAAAGATTCTTTTACTGAATTTTTGTGTGAGGCTGTATAACGTCCACTAAAACCTCAATTAATATTTTGGTGATTTTTGAAAATAAAAAGTCCATGTATGTGTAATGAAAGTTAACTTATGTGACAAGAAAGTTTTAAGGTGCACTTAATTAATTCTTTAACAAAACTCCTACAAAAATTACCATAGGTATATGTTGCTTTGTGTCGTGTCTCCAGCAAATTCCAGGTTCAGTGTCATCTTATGTTGAGAGGTACAAAAAAGATAAAGGAAGGTTTCAATTTTCAATTATCTTGTGTTTTTTATCTCTAGAAATATAATGAGTTATGAGTTCAAACTTGTTGAGGGCATGCTTCATGTCTCATGGAACCTCTGTACTTATTCTGAGATTTTTTAAAATTTTTTGAAAATGAATGTCCATTGAAACCCAAGTATCCCACACACATCATATGAGGTTTAGAATCAAATTTGTTGCAAAGTGAACACCCATAGCCCCATATATATTATAAAATTTCGCCAAAAATACTATGTGTATAGATGTATAATGTATACATGTTCACAAAATTTCATTCCCAAAATCCTTTTTTTGTCCGAGTTACAAAAAAGTGAAGAACCTAATAAATAGGGACCCATTAGGGAATCATTAAGCAAGTGCAAAATGTATCGCCATAAACATGATGTAGATGACTTTACACGATAGAACATGGTTTTAGAAAAGAATGAAAAAAATAATCATCTCAGTTGGACAATATATGAAGAATTTATACATGTTTGAAAATTTAATTGCAAATCAAAAGAAAAAAATTGACAGCATGGGAGGAACTACAACATAAACTGCTGGGCCGATGGCGGGACCAACATGTCAGTGGGCGAATATGTGATGGCCGAAATGTGCGCCCCTCATGCAAGTGGTTGCTACCGATACATGGGCCCGCTGATTTTTTGTTTTGGTTTTTGAGCACAATATGGGCCCGTTGATAGCAATGTATAAACTGATAGCAATGACCGCATGGGCCGGCCTGGCAGCCCAACAGCATGGGCTGAAATCAGCCAAAGGCCAGTCACGGGCCACGGCTCTGGTCCTGCTGGAATAATCATCCGAAAAATATATTTGATTTTTGACATAAATAATTGCTAAGACATATTTTTACTTTATAAAATAGCTCTGTATATGCTATAAAAAATAGAAACTAATCGCATGGAAATTAATGATATTGAAATTTGAAAACAACAATTATACTAGCTCAGAATATAAATATTTTACTATTCACTTCTCTTGTTCACCCTAATGTGAATTATATAAATATAATTTTTAACAAATGACGGGAATGGGATTTTGTGTGTAGATAAATTTTGCCAGTCATATGTAAAATAAAAACAAAAAAATTGCCAGTTGGAGGACCCTTCTTCTCTTGTCTAACACAATTAAAATTTTACTCGAAGCAACATTTTTATATTGAAAAAGTAATGTGCGACCCACAATGCCTACCTGCACTGGAAAACTTAGTGATTATTTGCCAACTTAATAAAATTGTGACACTCTTAGATGGCCTCACATGATGAAGGAGTGATCGTCACAATATGGTTGTTGCATGGTTTGTGACGATTTCAGGCTTGGTTTTATGACGCTCATCTATTTTTCGTCACTAAACTTATTCAACCCCTCCAAATCGTCATAAAACAGAATGCATTAGTGACGATTTGGTCAATTGTCACCCCCATATCGTCATAGAAGGCTAGATTTCTTGTAGTGATATGCAGCTCGGCCCGCGCACGCGCAATCGTTATCTGTGTCGCTTTTGCATCGCATGCACACGCTGCGCACCATGCACACATAGAACACAGTACGGTTACCTGTCAACGACTTGCGGGTTGCACCGGAATCTGCGCTTGCGCGCTCCTCTCCCGGAAGAGAATTATATGATCCGGTCTCATGTGTCGAGGTTTTAGGGTCTCGATGTTATTTATATAGGTGCGTTAGAATCAAGAACATGATGGTAACATAAAAGGCGCCAAGGTTTATACAGGTTCGGACCGCAAAATGCGTAATACCCTACGTCCTGTGTTGGTGGTATATTGCCGAGAGAGTATTGATGGGATCTCTGCCCGTTTTATATAGCCGGGGGTGCAGTGTTATATGGAGCTAAACCTAGTCGGTTACAATGTCATTCGTCTTGTAGTACAAGTAAGTTGTTGTTTATCTTTAGGCCCAGTGACCGAACCGACCTCGAGTCTGCTGGACCACCCGGGCCTAACTGGGCCAACACGACTACTCATTACTGCAGTACTCGGCCTTGTTGATACTTGAGGATACCCGTTCAGCCAATCGATCGCTTACCATGCACACACAACTTTACTGTGAAGTGGAACACACATAATAGTACAACGAATTTCTTTTCTTTTTTTGGGAATCACAGTACAACGACTTTCGGATTTCACTTCCACTTCGGCTCGTGAACATCAGGTCATCAGCATGTGCGTCCACGGACAAGACCCGCGGCGCGCGAATGCATATGACCGATCTATTTTCCACTGATATGTTAATTAGTTTGCACAACAGATACACTACAACAAAAAAGGATTTTGGTGGGCACTAGTGGCTTTCTAGCTAGCTAGGCCCCTACTTCAACACTAAGAAAGGCTTTTCTGAATTAGCTTCTGATGTTCTGTCTAGTACTCTAAAAGCTGCAGTAGGAAAAATGGTTGCAAGGACGTCTGGTATTTAAGAGGGACAGCCATCTTGGTTAAGACACTTCTATGTTGTCTCCACACCTAATGTGATGGGCTTCTATAAGAAAGTGTTGATAAGCAAAATAGAAAGAAAGTGTGCATTATTCTTATGGGATAGAACGTACACCTGAACATAAACACACAATTAACTAGGAAGCAATATCTTCACCTTAGGAAGATGGAGACTTGCGAATTAAGGATATGAAACCCTTCAATGTAGCTTTGTTGGGTAAATGGGGATTCAAAATTCAGAATAGTGATGACGAACTATGGGTCGAATTTTTACCTAATGAATCTGTTAAGAAGAAAGATCTGAACATTTTTTATATACCACATAGCAAGAAACTAGCATATTACAGTACATTAAGTGTTGAAAAGAGGGCAAGTTGAACATCTCCTGTCGTAGAGAACTAATGGGAGGAACTGCATGAGGAGTACGTGGTCAAAATTAAGTCTATTATTACAAGGCTTCCATATTGTATATACTGTAGAGTATAAAGATTTACTACAATGAGTAAGTAGTGGCCCAGTGCAGTTCTTATCGGCCCACAGAAATTTCATTAAGAAATGACTTTCAAGGCCAGAAGAAAAATGTCTCAATACTTTGTCGAACAACAGAAACACGTGAAAATCTCATAATACATGTGAAAATATTATAAAAGTTGTCGAGTTGCAGTCTATTAGCTGTCGCCTGTCGCTTATTTTGGACCTTAAAACCAATTGCCATTATTTTAGACCTTAAACAGCCTGTTCGCCTCGCTGTTTTGCAGCAGCTACAGTGTTTGCAGTTATTTCTTCAGCAGCAGCTACAGTGTTTGCAGTTATTTCTTCTGCAGCTGCTACAGTAAAACGGCTGCTTCGCAGCAAGGCGAACAGGCTGAAAACTCCTCTAGGAGAATCGTTTGTGCAGACGTGGACCCCAAAGGTCGAAGCCCGGCCTATCCGACATGCAACGACTGAAGTGATAAGCCACAAGGTTTTGCCTTCAACGTCGGATTTGTTGGTCGTGCTATGACAATGAGATATGTGTATTGATATGTGTATGGCCAATCCTATATGTAGCCCGCCTTATAGGATCCTTTTGATAGAATGCTTTAATATTCATGCAGAGAGGAATCCAACGGTCCACATGCGCTGCGGGTTGAGAGGGAGACCACAACAGGGCGACACGTGGCGCGCTCTGATTGGAGCGGGTGAGAAGTGGGAGAAAAAGAAACGGATTTCAAACTTTAAACGCATTTTTCTCGTAAACCGTAAGTCCGTTTTCAAATCCGTTTGAACCTACGTATTTGTTACAATTAATTCTACAAAATGAGATCCAATATGAATATTTTTTGAATTTTTTAAAATTTAAAATTTTCGTCAACATTTTAAATGCACTATGTCAACATTTTGTTTGAACTATGTCAATGTTACTAGTCAACATTTTTTAAAAAATGTTGATTTTATTTCAAAAATGTTGAAATAGAACTATAAAAATGTTGACTCTTCTTTTTTAAAATATTGATGATCTTACTTGGGCTGAACTGCTCAGTTTTAATGGGTATTGGGCCATTCTATCATATATTAACTATAGGACAATCGTGCAAATGACGGGCCTAAAGGTGTGTGTAACCACAGAAAACTATGATAAGAATTGTCAGTCTAGCGTACTATGGGCCAGCCGTCGATCGACGCCACTGGCGAGGTCATGGGCCACGACGCGGAAACAATGGCTCAATTTGGCAAGAAAGAGATGGGCTGCAACGAGGTGACGGCCCAATGGAGGAGATGGGCCGCGACGAGGCGACAGACCATCAGGTGGGCAGCCTAGGCGCCCACCCAAAGTGGCTAGACAACCCATTAGCATTACTTGGTCATTAAGCTTACATTTAGGGTTTTTAGAGTCTTCTATATTAGGTTGGAGTTACTTTGGCAATAAGTCAAGTCACCCCTATAAATTTTATAAAGGGGCATGTAATCGGATTGAATTAAGAAGTAAAAGGGTTAATCCCCTACAACTCTCCAGCTCTCAAGCCGCCGCCCCCTTCCCCTCTCTCCCGAGCTGCGCACCCCCTCCTCCAAACCCTAGTGCACCGCCGCCGCCTCCTTTTCTGCAGCGCCGGGCTGCTGCCCCGGCGGCGCGCGGCGCCAACCTCGCCGGTGTTGATCACCGGCCATAACACCTGGAAAAGGAATAGAGGATTGGTGTTTCATCCACGGGAGGGATCCATTGATTGTGCTGTCCTGCCAAAGTGTCCTAGAACTGCAGTAATTGGGGGTTTGTGTGTGTGTTCTCTTCTAATGTACCTCGACGAAGACTATATATCTGCTAGAGGGAGTGTGCGTGTACATGTGTGTACTACATTCACGCACGTTTGTAATACGATGAAACTATAATGGCGCCTGTTGCATGACAGCTAGCTCAGTGAACTGTCTCACGCGGCCGAACCGTGTGTGAGCTCTTTTGGATCATACTACGTTGGACCTCTTTTGGATCGATGTGCATCAGATGCGGACGGCGGCCGACGACGACGGCCAGTCGTCGCTGCTGGCTAGCGTGTCGAGAGACTGGTTTGACGGACGGGCCGGGTTCTTCTTTTCGGTCGATCCAACGAACTTTGTCGTGTGAATATACTGGCATCCGTCTATGAATCGATATGCTGACGCACGAGGTGATGCAGTTGACGCATGTGCTGAAAAAGGAAGCTACCTGTGCGTGCATTTCTGAACGTGGTCTCGCGCCGGGCAGCGCGTTTACGCACGTGCTTAATTACTGCCGCTCCGCGGCCCGACGATATGGCGAGCCGCGTCGATCGCCGACGAGGCTACGTCGTCCACCGCCGGCAGCTCGAAGCCGTCGCTCTACTCCGCCGTGTGGGACGACTTCGAGTACAATGCGGCCGGCAGCGGCGGAGCGGCTGCCACGGCGACGGCGACGTGCCGGTGGTGCGGCAAATTAAAAACGCTGTGCGCCGGCGGCGCGAACGGCACGCCTCAATTGCGCCGGCATGCACTGAAGTTTGCTTGAAATGTTGTTGTCATATAGTGGTAATAATTTATACAAGAGTTTACCACAAATAATTTCGGTAATCTCTTCAATGATTCAAAGCATGAACCCCACCAACTGCTTACGCAATAAGCGAATTCCAGCTGAAATTTCCGCCTTTTGTTATTGGAATAGGCTGCAATTTATTTTGAAAATACAATCAAGGACGTTTTGTACATGGCCCAAAAAGAATTCATGTAGTCAAATTATCATATTATTTTACTTTAGGGTATAGGTTCACACTGCGAAAGAGAAAATATATAGCTTAAATATGTTATTCGTAGACGTAGCAAAATTGGAATTGGTTTCCCCAAAAATCATTTACGATAGAAAATTACTAAATATGTTATGTACTATCTATTTACATTGCATGGTTGATTTCAGCCGGAAAAAGACAGAAAGCAAGAAGTGATGCATACGGGAAGAGTTCAGCCAAGATCAGCTACCTGATGAACAACAAGACTTCAATTTATCGTTCGGAGAAAAGAGGAAGTGGATATGTACTCATGTTTTTGAGATACTATACATATGTAATTACATTGGTTTGAAAAGAGTGAAATACTGTAGACTGGATTTTGAGGTCATAAAACTTGCAAATCATTACATTGGTTTTCTGAAAAACACACTGAGTTTTATTATCTAAATACCTATGAACATTTTGTAGAAAAAAGACGTGTGGTTAAAATTGTTTGTGAAACACACCAAATTGCTCCTTGACTATATACTTGTACGTGCCCTATTCATTTTTTTTTTTGTACGTGCCACTTTAATCGGCAGAATTATTCACTCCCTTGCTTAATCATGCAGGCTGACCATTTCAACGACAAGAGGAGATTATTCTCGTGAAAACAGCAAATAGAGAACGGGTGTATTTTACGTGTGAGCTGGCGATGCACATTCACCACTTATTGCCAATGGTGCGTGGCTCCGATGCGCTGCATAGAGTATGTTTGTTAAAAGGAAAAAAAGTGGTGTGGGATATAAGGAGGCTGTATGTCTAAGATAAAGGCAAATTTGCTATCCGTAGAAACAGTTTATTATTTTTTTTAGTTTAGTGTTGACTGTCTGCCCTTCTCCTCCAGCGACGTCTTTGAAATTGAATTAGGTCAATTTCCGATTTGGTTAGGACTCTTCCACGGATCAGGGTTCTTTCTTAATCACGCTGTTAATAGCGTGTGTGGGCCCAGATGGTTAAGCTTGTGCCCCAAGTTAATCTCAATATTAGGCGAGATCAACTCCAACAACTTGCTCTCATAGTACATATATAGCTGTAAGATTTGTGCAAGTTCAGAGCGGATGATCCATGAAATTTATCATAAAAACATTTAAACTGTAACCAGTATATTAAGTAATATGGAACAAATACATAACTTATTGTAATGGTAGAAACTTAAGAATAGTGCCACTACTAGATGTACACAACTATAATACAAGGACCAAATAGATGGATTCAATCACTACTGCATGTCTTTTCTTCGTACACAAACTAATGTGGTATTTGGCGCCAATGTGATGTTCTGTGACTAATATGTACTGTCCGGAAAATGTTCATCTTTTGCTCCTACGGCCGGATCCTGCTGCACCACCGCTGCCCGCGCGGCACAGCTCTTGCTTCCAATGTGTCGGCGCAGGTGCGACCTGCCGTTCGAGCTGCAGGCGCTCAGACCGTGGCTTGTCGTCCCTCCCGCCGGCTGTGGCGGAGGGCTGGTAATCGAAGAAGTGCCACACGTCCGACTTGAGCTTCCTGTTTCCGTTGGGCAGCTGCACAGACGAGGCTACTTCTTTGGGGACGGAATCGTTGGTGTTGCTTGCCATTGATAAGTGGCGACAGTGAAGTCGGAGCTAGATGCTAAAATGCGAGCTCGACGGCCGTTGAGAGCTGAGCTGCTACAGACCCGATGACTGCATGCAAGAATGCCTCTTTGTGTTGGAAATAACCATGCATTATTTATAGCCTCGCAGTTTCACACGATTCCTGCAAACCTGCGAACACTGACGAATGACGATCTCGTGTCATGTAATTTCGTTGCTCTTTGAGTAATGAAATTTCGGGGACTGGCCCCTGCCACGCAAAAAGAAGGTTCACACGATTCGTTATACTGTGCGAGGCCCGTCTTCTTCCTTCCCATCGACGCAACAAGGAAGGAAGACTCTCCGACGACCACTTCGTCTTCAACAGCCCGCCCAAACAACCACTACTGGACGCAACAGGTTTAATTATTTGCACGGCCCCGTGGTACGCCGTGCTTGATTCTTTATCAATTTCGTGTAGGTGCCTTCTCCCTGAAGCATTGCGAAACGGAAGTGTAATGACAAACTGAAGCCGGTCAGCCCGCTGAGTCGCTTTCCTGGTAGTTCGGCCCGCACGCAAAGTAAAAAAGAACCAACATCTCAGCTCGTTGATTTTTATGATTTCGTTCTCAGCTTTGGATCAAGAAGGCACCCTCAGACAATGGTTAGGTCCATTTGCTTATGAACATTTCCCCCAATATCTTCATTTATACTGTGATGACGGAATTTACCGCCCGAGCGATAATCTATCTTCTCCTTTCAATCATTTTGTCAAAATAGTTTGCTTTCTAAGTGTCATACCCCAATTTCTGGAGCATGTTGTGCATCATGTACCAGTCCCTGGATCAGTAGCTGGTACGCACAAGAACACAGATATGGTAGTCAAAAGCATACTTCGTATAGGTAAGTATTATAATACCTGAGATATCACCTTTAATGGCGGTTCGACAAGGATACCGAACTATCCAAGTCCGTCCGACCGACTAATGGTGATGCAGACAATCAGCGGAAACACGGCCCAAGCCTACAGGCAGACTTGAGTGCGAACGAAAACCAATCGCCGTCGTCTCTTACGAAAGCTTCTCTCACTAAAAACGTTAAGAGCAAACCGTGAGTACAAAAGGTACTCAGCAAACCCTAACACAAGGGGTGAATACATGCAGGGGTGTAAACAAGGATAAGGCTGGGGGGTTCATCATATCGGCGGAAAGCCAGTTTTATGCAAGGGTTGGTTTTGAAAACAAAACCAGTTCGCAAACTAAGTCAGGTATGGAGATTAAATTTAGTGGGGTTGGTCGGCCCTGGGGGAGATAATGGTTCAATCCCGCCAGTTCCTCAATTTTTAATGCTGGCCGGAAACCAGCACACGGCTCCAAACCGGTGTATTCCGAAAACACGCCAAGGATAACTCACGCAGAAAATCTAATCATTGTGTGGCCATGGCTTTCGCGTTGTCCAATACCGTGGAACACGGCTATCCGGATAGATTCTTACACTCTGCAGAGGTTGTACACTTTCCCCACAAGGGTACCCAGTCCTCCCCAGTGCACTGGTTCGGAAACTGGATACTAATGGTCCCGTACCTGCCCAGTGTCACCTCGGTACCACCCCGGAAAATCAGCGACCAGGGGCTTCACATCAAAATAAATATCATGGCCATCAACTTTCACTTGCCAGACCCGACGCCAACCTCGTCAAGATCCTCTCCTGGCTTCCGGTTGCAACTCCCTGCCTCCTGGTGGTACCGGGCGATCACTGGTAGGGTGTGGTTCCAAACCCTACCCATAATAGGGCCTCGTGGTTGCACTGCTGCTAGGCCAGGCGGCACAAGAACTGGTCCTTATACGACCGATGCAAGCACCTTCAATAGCTACCCTCCTGCGAGGAGTAGCGTCCCAGAGATAGCCTCCCCACTGAGGACTACCTCGCTTGCACCCGTCTAAAACATACCCCCACTATGGGTTGCACTTACTAATCCCACCCGTTTTCACTTTACGCACACAACACCAAGCACTCACACATTTTCGCAAAAACATGTGAATCAGATTATTAAATACCCGGTGTATGAATCCTAAGCAGCATATTGATCCAACACATCATTAAGAATTAATGATGGTGGTTCCTAGGTTTATCAAGGAACTTAGGATAAGCAATATCAAGGAATGGCTATCAACAACAATTTAGGTCATTCTAAGCATTTAAATCCATTTTAAATACCATGCATGTTTCATTTGAAATCAAGTTCTAAGTAGGTTTATTTGCAAACATGGGTTCAACATGATCAACGGGAGTTAGGGCTTGCCTGCTAACGCTTTCCTAATCTTCAAACTCTGACTCGAGGCTTGATTCTCTGACTTGCTTCTCGTGCTTTGAACTTGTCTTTGAGTTGGTCTTCGCGCTTGGAGCTTGTCTCTCTGGGTTGGTCTTCGAGCTTCAAGTCCTCAGCGGCTCTTCAAAATCTTCAGGCTCTTTCTCGACTCTCGCGTAAACTAGCGCATAAAACAGTACGTAAAAACTACCGCAAGAGAAATAAAAGAACAAAGGAAACAAAGATCGAGGAAAGCCGATTAAGATCCGAGGAAACTTGATGAATGATGAGAGGCATGATTTATGTATGATGCAGCACTTTAATGCAGGGCAGGTTACGTGTCATAGGTGATACACCTGGCCTTGTAAGGGCCATATTCACCTAGACAAGTTATTAGTTATCTATTTTCTCTAATATGAGAACATGGGCGTGTGGTTATGCATAGGGTCTTCGTTGGGTGAACGTCTTGGAGTGAAGGTGATGAGATGCATATGCTTCATTGATGGTGATTGCGTGCATATCTAATATGCAAGCTTCTGTATTATTTCTATAAAAGGAACATGCATGAATGCAGGCGAAGTTGTATGCAGCGGGTGTACGTGATTATGCGTGATATGATTGCATGACTGCAGATAAAATGCTAAATTCAAATAAAGGCAGCTGGCGAATAAAATACCAGATAACTCCAATAAGATCCAATAAAAGATCAATTAAAAGAGCAGAGCAATAAATAAAAAGGGGTTGGGCGAGGATACTAGGTTAGGTTTGATCGAGTGATGATTGATATAGGTTACTTGATTGGAAGTGAGATGACACTAAGGTTTGCTAGGTTTATAGATAGTGAGCATAAGAATGAATGCGGACTGCAAGGATGAAGTAGGGTTTGTGATAAGGAAGATATTAGGCAGATTAGTACCATAAGATGGGTTAGGTTTGATTGAGCGAGGGGTGATTGGCTTGGGTTAGGTTCGAGATTGGGTTTGTGATAAGACAAGGGTACTAGGTTGGAAATGGAATGGTACGAATGATCGCTAGGTTTAACGCTAGCGAGCAAAAGAATGAATAGGTGATGCAGAGGTGAAGTGAGGGTGCGGGAGATATTAGGTGGAATAGCATCACAGGATGGGTTAGGTGTACATCCGCAGATATTTGCGACATGAGTGATCATCGCATGATCCGCTGAGAAAAGATATAAAGAGTGAGAGATATTTCAGGAGGTAAAGATTTCTAAACCTAGTGTGGGGCTCCATGGATAGCACCATGAGGTACTTCGCGATTCCACGAACCCGTGGGCGCAAAAATCACCCAAAACAGAGTTCGGATTAAGAAGATATGGACGTTTGAAGATTGGAGGGCTGATTTGTAATTATAAACGGGTTTTTGAGGGCTTAAGTGTAATTACAGAATAAGTCTAGGGACCTATCTGTAATTATGAAAAAGTTTGGGGGTCTGAGTGTAAATAGACAGGGGTTAAAACATAATTACAGAAAAGTTTAGGTGCTTTTCTGTAAAAATGCAGGTCTTAAACATCATTATTGAAAAGGTCAGGGGCTTATCTGCAAAATTGCAGGCCCTGGGAATTTTCAAGGATTTCCGGAATTATTTTTCAATTGGAAAATCCTTTTATTGCGCTGGCTGACGTCATAATCAGAGGATGATTTATTTTTGAATTGACAAAGGTGTGGAATGGGTCCACGGGACCCGTGGACCGGGGCGGGGCGGCGGTCCACCGGTCCACGGTGGACCAAGGACGCGCGCACGGCAGGGGATCGCCGGAATCGGCGCCGGCGGCGGCTTGGGTGGCCGGAACCGGGCGAGGAGGGGCCGCGGGTACTCCACGCACGACGGGCGTGCTCGTGGTGGGACGTGTGGACGTCGAGGGCGACGGATGCGGCGGCGCGCGCTCGCCGGAGATGGCCGCGGCGGCGGTGCGCATGGGAACCTCGCGCGCACGCGGGGGAAGAGGGAAAAGAGAGGAGGAGGAGCGAGAGGGGCGCGCGTGGGGTCACTTGGGGTCTTCTTCCAGGGCGGAGGTGCACGGAGGCGAGTCGGCGACGAGGGGATCGAATGGCGGGCGGCGGAGCTCGGTGAGGTGCTCGAGCATGCGACGGGAGAGGGAGAGAAGGGGCGGAGAAGAGAGAGGGTGACGCGGTGAAGCTTACCTGCAGCGCGGTGGTGGCGGGGGAGGCCGGGAAACGCTGCGGCGTCGCTCGCCGGAACCCTAGGTTCCGGTGAGGAGCTCAAGTGCGAGAGAGAGAAAAGCCGGGGAAGAACGGGGCGCGGGCTCGTTTTGTAGGCGGCGAAGGTCGGTTCGCTACAGAGAGGCGGTGGCCGACACGGCACGGGAGCGGCGGCGGCGGGTCGAGGTCGGCGGCCGGGGCCCGGGCGCGGTGGTAGGGGCCGGGCGCGGCGGCGCGCCGCGTGGGAACGAAGGTCCCGACAGGTGGGGCCCACCTGTCGGCGAGAGGAGGAGAGACGGGCTGCAGCTGGGCCGGACTGGGCCAGCGCGGGAGGAAAAGGAGGAGGAGAGGAGGGAGACGGACTGGGCCGGCTGAGGGAAAAAGGAGGAGACGGCCCGCGAAGCTGAGAAAAGGCTTATTCTTTTTCTAAAATTTGAATTTGAAGAGATTTCAAATTCAAACAAAAACAAGGTTTGATCAAACACTCAAAACAAATCGAATAAAATACGGAAATGCGTATGATGTGATTTTTGGTGCAGGTTTGAAATTCAAAAAGAATTTGTAAATCACTTTGGGATTTAATTCTACTTTGATTTTATTTGTTGTAAATTCAAAAGCTTCAAATTTTAGTAAACTTTTAAATGAACGCAAGCACTTGAGCACATATTTTATTTTCCAAAAATTCCAAATTCAAACTGGGTTCAATTATTTAGTGAAATTTTATTTTTGGAAATCATGTCAAGGTAAGGACTTTAGAAAAAGGTTCAAATTTGGAGCGATTTTTGTCTCTTTTCGAGTTTATTTATTTATTTTATTTCTGTTCTTTTCTTTTTCTTTTGCCTCTGAAAAGTAGGGTATTACACTAAGTCTTCAACTACTCCCTCCGTTCAACTTTATAAGTCATTTTAGCTTTAGGTACGGAGATTAAGGAGAAGTGAAAAAGGTGCGTACACAGGAAACAAGGAGGAAAGAGAGAGAGATAGAGTTGTATGGAGAAGAGAAAAGGTGTCTCGGAAAGTGAGAACGCCTTATAATTTGAGAAAATTTGAGAAGACTAACGTGACTTATAATTTAGAACAGAGGAGTACAATTTTTAAATTGGAATTTAAATTTAATAGGTTGGAACAATGTATATAACTAACATGGGAACAACAATATATAAAACATGGAAAAAATAGTTCAAATTAATTCATTCAATCGTAAAGAAGATTAATGATATAATTGAAAAAAAAATGAACTTAAATAAAATTATAATAAAAAATAAAAAGTTAAGCTCAAGAACAATGATATAGTTAACGGAAAAATCGTAAAGTTAATTTGGTGAAATAGGGGAATGATACTTTTTTATTAATCATGTGCAGTGTTCCATCCTGTCACTAGCGCTGTTCCACGTGGAACACATAAAAAGTCATATTAAAGCTAACAGATAAACTAAAAAAGGGATATGGGGAAAAATGTTCATAATTTCAGTTAGGTGGTACATAGTACACATTCCCTATCATTTAGGTGGTACATAGTACACATTTCCTTAGTACACTTGCAATTGCAGTTACATAATTATATGTCCACCAATCCTTAAATAAATAACTAAAAATGGAACAAATTAAAAATCCCAGAAGAGATTAAAAAATGATTTGTTTAGTCAACATAAAATAAAAAGTAAATGAAATATGTACAGTATAATAAAAAATGATCTTGTTTATAAACATAAGAAAATGCAAAAAAAAAAAACGGATGAAAAAGAAGAAAACCAGTGCTGCATGCTATCTTCACCGATTTTATAGACTGATAGACCAATCTTACACACTATTGGGCTAGCCTTGTCAGTAGAGAGAAAGGATATAATCAGACCAATGCTGTTTGTTTTTCTCAAAAACGTAAGAGATCAAACTGCGTTTCATTAAATTAAGAAGAAGAAAGGGACTAGAGCTCAATTACAACACATACCACACATCAAACATCATTACATGTTACATTCGCGCCTTTTTGAAAATGTAAAAATACGACCAAAAAAGAAAAAAAAAAAGAAAAGGCAATAACCACACACACTTCAAGTCCCGCCCTGGGTGGCAGTCAAGCTGTTTTTTTGAAGCTTTTATTTCACTATGGGTGTTGTTCTACGTTACAAGTGTTGCATGATTATGTATGATGTATCGATGATGAATTTAAGTGTCTCGCAAAAAAAATAAAGGATCCCCGAGTGAGTTTTCAATTAAAGTCACTCGCAAAAAAAAAAGAAGAAAACAAAATAAGGCAAAAAAAATAAAATCATAGCCTCACTGACATTATTTGGGTTGATTCCTGACTTGCAATGCTACCTGGGCCAACTTAGTAGGCTACCGTGATGAACCTTAAACGTTATTGGGCTAGGTGAATGTGCATGGGCCGAAAGTGGCCACTGCAGTAGACAAAGTTGTAGGGAAAACACCAGCCGTGAATGATTCTGAGCTCCCACATAAAGGCCTTTTCGTCTGATCTATAAGGAGGAGAAAGGGGACTGACTGGGCCGAGTTGAATAGAGCAGCCTGCTTTTATATATAAGTTATTCTGTAGCCAATTATATAATAATAGGTAGCTATATATATATATATATATATATATATATATATATATATATATATATATATATATATATATATATATATATACACACACACACACACATTCAATCATTAAACTTGAGAGATGTCTCCCTCATACAGTCTTCTTTTCAATTTTTAGACACATCAAACGGCCCAGGGAGACAACAACTCTGATTCCCATGGGCCACGTTGCACAAAAGGAAACATACTAGGCCATTCCTATGCGCCACCACCACAGTGATTACAAAATACTCTGCCTAGAAATAAACGGTTTTTGGTTTGACCAAAGTCAAATATTTATAACTTTGACACTCAATAGCTAAACTTCATGAAGTAATATAAAAATTATATTACTACATTCACCATAAAATCAACTATCATAAGACATAAAGTTATATATATATATATATATATATATATATATATATATATATATATATATATATATATATATATATATATATATATATATATATATATATATATATATATATATATATATATTATTGATCAAAATTGAATAAAAAATGATTTTGATTAAATGTAAAAATGTTACGATTTCTGAATGAAGGGAGAACATCGCATTGGCTTTCTTCCTCACCAGAATAGAGAGAGCATGACGCATTTCCCTCCATGTACAACTGATCTTAGCTGAGGGCCCAACTTATAGAGGTGTCCCGCCTGCACAGCCGCAGGGCCGATGATAGGTCCCAACAAGTGAATGACTCTCGTTTGTGACTGAGAGACTGATAGGGTCGGCCCAAGATGGAAATTAAAGGATACCTAGTAATATCTTTGTTAATTGAGCCGGATAATATGCGGTGTCAGACAGTACAACTACTCTCTCCGTCCATAAATATAATGTCATTTTAGTTTTATCCTAAATCAAACTTTGACTATCAATTACAAAAGAACTATAAATATTGACAACACAAAAATAATGTCACTATGTTCACCGTTAAATGGACTATCATAATATGTAACTCTTTTAGTTTAAAACAATATATATTTATATATATTGTTGATCAAAGTTCAAAAAATTTCACTTGAACAAAACTAGAATGGCATTATATTTGTGGACAGAGGGAGTAGTATCTTAACACAAAAGGCTTCATCGGTCTTTGGGATGACATGACGGTTCCAACTGAAGAGATTAACAGCCTTGAACATTAGCAGTCGTCTTTCCCTCTCGAAAAAAAAAAGGGAATATTCCCTAGAGGCCATCAAAAAAAGTTCGTCTTCCTTCCTGGCCACTAAAATTTTTCATTTTCCTTCATGGCCATTGATTTGAACTTTTTTGCCTTGATGGCCACTTTTGGATGGACGCTGTTAAGTCATGTGAGAAAAGACAGATTTACTCCTGATGTATAGTGCTGACAATGGCCATTGGGAACAAGAACAAACTAATATATATGACACCAAATAATCACGAGTAACAATTAGTTTGATTCATGCAAAATAGAAGTCCGCAATCACTTCACAGGTTCAACCTCGTCATTGGCCAGCACGTCCACGCCTCGTCCTAGGCCGCCGCGGTTCAGCTCCAGCGCGCCGCCGGTACCCCACACGACGCCCCTTGCCGTGTGCCATGGCGGAACAAGCTCCCCGCGCCGCCGCCCCAATCCAACCCAATCCCGGCGCTGCTAGCTCGTCCCTGCGTTACTCTTCCTCCGCCTAGCATGGGAGCTCTTTGCCCATATCCGCAACCGCGCCTCTCCTGGGAGAACCCTTGCCCGACGGCCGCTCGTGAATTTGGTTCGGGAGCAGCACAGACCTGCTTCGTTTTGTTTGGAGAAGTCCGTTCTTAATTTCTCAGGGGCAGTCTGGTCATTACTGAAAATAGCTGATATGCTTTAAGCAAATCAGGCTGACAGGTGCTAACTGAAGCGACGGAAGTGGTCATGAAGGCAAAAAAGTTCAAACCGATGGCCATGAAAGAAAATGAAGAATTTTAGTGGCCAGGAAGGAAGAGCAAAATTTTTTAATGGCCTCTAGAGAATTCTCCCAAAAAAAAAAGAAGCAGTTGTCTTTAGCTGTACGTTGCCTTCATGCGGCTGATCGGAATGCAAGAACGGAGCTACAGATCGAACGGTCCAACCATCGACTGAAACCAACGCAGTTTTCAGTTGCCTGTACAGAAGTAAATATGTATACGTATAGATCGTTTCCACGAACAGTGTTGGCTGACCATCTTCCGTCAGTTACATGAAGGAGAGGACATCATGCAAAGAATGCTACTCCAGATCCGGTGGAAAGAGCAGGCCCTGGTTGTGCTGTTGGTCGATGAGATCAAAGACACGCTGCTGCGCCGTCTAGTGACTAGTGAGCGTTAGCGAGGCTAGCGAGCGCGCTTCACACAACAGTGTACAGGGGATTGCATGATATGGCGTCATTCAATCCACGTCTACACAAGCCGCTTTCTTTTGATACGTGGTTATTGTGAGCTGCTGTTAGACGCATTGCCTAGCTAGTACCCAGTAATCAGCTTCTCTACGTATATGTATATAAACAAATACCTGAGATGCATACTATGTGCGTGTGCTAAATCTCGTATATACTAGATACCTTCCTCTTTCCGCCCATACTGTCACTTGTTTACTAGTAGCATGCATGCTTGTTGTCCTTGTCGAGTGGCGGAGCTGAGGTCGACAATAAAGGACGGGCCAATATATACTACTCCCTCCGTCCCGATATATAAGGGATCGGGGGAGTTCCCAACAAAAACAACCCAGAATTCAAAAGACGATTATGCTACGTAAATTCATATATTAAAAGTTTAATTTTGCTCTCCTTTCTGGGAATCATGTATTGGTTTATGCTACCCCATGTCGATATTCTATCTATAAGCGTAGAAAGTAGGATATTGGGATGATATAGTTCGACACTACAAGAGAAATAATCTTTCGTGATGTAGTTTTTGTACATATGGTTAAGTAGCTCTAATTACTATGGGTAATGGCTTGATTTTTTGGGGATGACATTGTTCATAATTGACAAAAACTATTTAGAAATACATATACATAGGAAACTATTGTCCAGTCACTTATAAATAATTAAGACTAACAAAACTGTTGGTCACTCAAATATTGGACTGTCGCTAGATATGAAATATCTTAGTGGACAATAGTCATATATAATAAAATGAATTTAGTCTAGAACTCTGTAGTTACATGCTTAATCAATTGATAAATTTATTTTTTAATCAATTGATAGAATTAATTTTATAAAGAATTATAACTGATGTAGCCAACTCAATAAATTTCGAATTAACTTATTGTTTATTGCCTTATGTTTATAACAGATGTAGCCGTACATTCCTAAAATCAGGAACATCTAAGAAACAAAAATGGAAAAAAAATATTGGAATTGTCTCATTAGTCGAGCTGAAGAACAAAGCATAGTGGACTCCAAGGCACACTACTCAAGAAAATCCTAAAATCATGAAGAGAAATTCTATGGTGCTTGGAGTTAATTGTAACCGTTCGTTTGGCAAGATCTAACGTTAAGAATAGGTAAGAGCCTACTAAAAGGAACTTTAAGTTGTGGACCGGTACTAACTAATAGTGGGCCCAGTCCTAAGTATCTTCCCCTCAAATGAGGATTAAGGTTAATCCAGTACTTTCACGTATCACGTTTATCAACTGCCGGTCAGTTCGAGTTCAAGACTGCAAGGTAAAGGAAGAGAGGCATGAACGGCAATGGCTGAGGAGGAGCAGGACAACGAGGGAAAGGGATGCACGACATCAGCAGGATCACTCCGCCGCTGCAACACGCACACGCGGCCTCCAGCAAGTGTCGAAGCGGCGGTCGAACGGAAGGTGAGGCCGACACTGGAGATCGATCGGTGGCCTGGGCAGTCCAGGGCAAGGCAAGGCGAAACCAATGCTATAGCTGTCAATCTGGCTGGACATGCGAGTTATCTATTCTAAGGGGCGCAACAGGTACATGAGTTACTACGGAATTACCAAAGTACCCTGATTTACCATAAATTAGTTTCTTAAAATGACTTTTTAGGATTGGCGTCTGACAAAAATCGGTGGGCGGGGAACCACCGGTTCCTTCCAAGCACCATAGAAAAGTTCAATCATGAAATACAAGAAAGAAATGAGAACTCCAAAATTTCACATTTGTAGATTATTTAGATTGATACGGTTTCAGATTAGAAGAGAAAAGAAAGGTATCATCGTGATCAAATTTCATAAATATTTTTCCTTAAAAGAAACAAAATACTAGCCGCGCAAATGCACGGGTAGTTAGCTTAGTTTATCAAACCATTGTCTTTGGGGAAGACATGATGGTGCCACTGGCACTGAAGAGATTAACAAGCTTTGGATGGAAATACATGAAACTCACATGAAAACACTTTGGAACAAGATTGCACTGAGCAGATCACTACATCTATATATGATCCGAGGAGAAAACAGGGAGACACCACGCCGCGCTGGAGAGTGCGCGGGCCGAGGCTCCTTTTTTCCTTTTAACAACATGTCACAACCTCAGCAGGGGCTTGCTCAGCTTGTCCAGGTGCATGGACGGGCCGAGGCTCTTTGTTTTTTCCAACATCAAAATTTTCTTAGCATGCTTCTTCATTATACTGTAAGAGGAAAAGGAGTGTGCAGCTAGAGACCTAGCCCAGCCCGCCACATCAAGAACCTCTAATTGGCGAAGGCGATGTGTTCCGGAGTCGTTGCCAGTCAAGTCACACCCTCTCACTCACACATACACCAGCTATCTCACACACACAAGAACATGCACTGGCTACCAAATCTCACGGGTAGGCACAACGAGATTTGGACCTTTAGCCAGGAGATCTCACCGACTGTTCGTGTCTGCCAGGCGGCCGTCTCAACTGGCGCCGTAGGCAGGGAGGGACAGGGATGTCGTAGCAATATTCCACCGTGCTAGTTGCCACTTATTATATCAAACGTTGCTAATCTTCAAGTAATTAATTAAAGAAAATTACATAGCCTCTGACCCTCTGCTGACATAATGATAGAAGCTCAAGTTTCTCTACTCAAAACAATAATTGCACCGTAAAACCCCAACTCGGCAAATAATGGCAAACACTGCCACGATCCAGAATATTCGTGACCATCTTCTCAGCTGTCCCCTGGTGTTGCAGTAGAAAAACATCAATCTAGTAGTAAGTACATTTCATAGATACAGAAGCACCATATATATGCATGTGCCCCAAGTTTCATAAGCATGGCCCGTCGTCCCTCTCTCTACGTGTGAAAGAAATCTGCTGAGAAGATCTAAGTGGAGCAGCCACGACTTCAGAGTTGGTACATCGAATCAGTTTCGTTTCCGAGTGAAAGGCCGGGCGGAGCATAGTTGCCACTTTACATCTGAGCAAAGCTACGGGCCACACTTACGCCGGCACGCCGCCTACAGTCAAGCACAATCTCTGATTTGGATTCCTTAACAGATTCTTCCCCTGATCTGAGTTGAACTGTGGAAAGGAGGTCGCCCTCACTACCCAAGCAGGCAGGGGAGAATCTTCAAATAGATCAACGTGGTCCATGGTCGATCCCCCAACCATTTTGTCATATCCATAAGATTAGGGTATGAAGCAAATGTACTTTTGCACTTTTTTTTTTAGATAAGCGCCACCTTGGCGCGACCTTCAGGAGGCCAGGTGCGGGACGGGGGTTCGAACCCCCGCCGGCACGGACGCACCCTTGCGCCATTACCACTGGGCCACTAGCCCATACTTTTGCACTTGATGTCATAGATCATGGCTCGGCACGACTATCAAATGAGTTTCTTCTATTCAGTCCACACACAATGCCACTCTAAGCTTAATCATTCTCTGCGCCCTGAGAGCTTGGTGACCAGTTATATTAGCCAATGAACGACAAGATCTCTCTCTCTCTCTCTCTCTCTCTCTCTCTCTCTCTCTCTCTCTCTCTCTCTCTCTCTCTCTCACGCGCGCGCGCGCACACACACAGAGTGATCGAGCCATGTCAGTACTAATAAGTTAGCTCGAAATCACTGAGGACCAGGCCGATCTCTAACCTTGCTTTTGCTGAGGTCATCCACATGACGGTCATACCGAGGTGCAGCTATATATCGTTCGCTTACATGCCACTCTAACTGTTGCCAGGCCGTCTAACCTTGCTTTATCAGTACTGAACTGAACTGCTTTCTTTCTGTGCTTGCATTTGCTGGTGGGCCCGCCTGGTTATATAGTGTGTCGACACGACCTACGCATTGTTACACTTACAGTATGACTATCACCCCAAACCTGTGCTTTATTAAGATTCCAACATGTCGCTAAGACACACCATCGAGCTATTTGTTGACTTTTCATGACTACTTTCTTTTTTGCCAATGGCTCCGCGTTGATGCAGCAACGCCAAAACGGTATGTTTAGACCATCTACAAGCTAGGAAAGCCAGAGGCCTGCCAGGATACCACTCATGTACAATAAAAAGGTGCCTTTATCAAGTTATCATCCTTCCATCCACGGGCTAGCTACATTGGAGTGGTGTCACTGTCATAAAAACTTTGATATATTGCTTACTATGATTAGTCTTGCCTAACCCAAGGTTGCTGATTCGCACATTCTTAATGCTAGCCAGTATGACATTTGATTGCGAAACGGGATGCTTGAAATTTTGATTTACCAAAGAATTGATCAAACCTTTTGGGAATAGGATTAGGAACAGGGATTTAATAGTTGCCTACTATGTTTTTATTCAGTAATATCTGGTGCAACATTCTCTTTTAGAGATTAACCTATAGTTTGAGCAAATTAAAGTGTCTACTTATTGCGGTAATACGTAGCATGCATCTTATTCCTATTGTTAATTTCGTACAGTTCATGTAAACTCTGCATCGTCTAAAACCAACACTTGTGCAGATGAGGAGGGGAAGTGAATGGTTGTGCTTGAGCTGTCTTCTGAACCCAAACTTACTACATTTATTAAATATAGTAACTATGATGATATATAGTGATAAAGATTAGTGCGGATTTGGATAGGAATAGGGTGATAGTGAGACTCTGGTGGCTGGCTGCCACAACAATTGTCATGGACCGAAAGTGAGGAGAAGAAGAGAGAGAGGGAGGGAGAAAGAGCACATGTCCCTAACTTTTATTTGAGTTAATGATTTTTTTTTAGTGTAATACCTCTACTAGTCTGGACTTCTATGATGTACCCATATTAATCGCACCAACATGAATGTTGGTACACAAGATTTCACGTCATTCAATTGAAACTTTGTGCTTATTACGCCGCTACACCATGAATCTTGTCACGCATCAAACATAGATGCAAACAAGAATAAAAAAAAAGATCTAACTTAGGAGAAGAAGAAAATCAACCAAATAGGCACTAAAATTGGAAAGTAAGAGGACTAGAACTTGCGAGGCTAAGGATGCAATACCACCTAACTAGCCAACTAAAACAAGCTTAAGCTCAGTTTCTACGCAAATAAGTGTTTACTTCAAAGAATAAAATATACTTTAGTAGTGGTCATTACAAAATTCTCGTACTAGATTAAAAGGGTCAAAAAAATGCCCGGTGAAAAACCCGTTGACCCCAAAGCCCGCCTCATCCCGCATGCAACGATTGGACGTACAGGGCCTAAAGTTGTTCCGATGACAGAACCTTCTCGCTTGTTGGTACAGAAGACGCATGAGCGCAAACAAACAACCGCGCTGTTCCTTTGTTAAATGTAATGAAACACAGTTTTCAGATGTCATTTCAACTGTGGGCAAGGACCTGCATTCAAGTGCCAATCATGCAGACTAGGCTTTTTAAATATTTTTTTGAGTAGCCAAATCCTGTGCATTCTTGAAAAGAAGCGTTTATGTTTGGCTACTCATATTTGCTTAGTAGCCAAACTCGCTATTTGCTTAGCCATATGAACTACTCCTTTGGAGTCAGATTATAGATAGATTGATATATTTCACTGGCATGCTGAGAGCTTGGTTAAGGCAAGGGTGGGCCATGGCCCCCTTGCCAAACATAAACTTGATTGGTTCATTAGCACCTAGTATGACACCATCTACCAAAATTTAGAGGTGAATTTCCTGGTTATTTGATCAGGATCTGCCATGGGTCCCATCAGTAGGAGCAGATGAGAGGAGAAGGCCACGTGGTGTTAAAAAGGCAGCCGAATTGGTGCAGAGTGTTAGGGCGCTGGTGTCTTGCCATTTTGGGCATGCCTAAGGCCCAAGAGGTCAAAAGCGAAAACCTGATCGTGATCGGGTCCGTACAGAGGTGTTTTGTCATAGTTTAATTTGACAATTATAATTCATATATATTCACGAGACTGCTACTCATTGTGTTATTAGTCACTTTCTTGTATTGACTCTCTTTTTTTTTATCAAAACAATTGGCTTCGGTTTCGTGATTGCTGCATCATAGACGACGTACTTTTGTTGGTATACACAGAATAACTTTATGAACGTTTTTGTTTTAATATCACTACAAGATTAACAAATCTCCCCGACAGTTTAATGCAAGTGGCTGACAGTTCTTTGTGGATTTGGCTAAGCATGCACAATAACTGTGGGTAATGTGTTTGTAGGCAATTAAGTTGTTGGTAAAGTGCACAAACTGTAGGGAAAGATATTAACTTGTACTAGAAAATTGTCAGCCATTAGGAGGAGAAAGAATAGAAAGACAAAAACTGTAGGCCACTCTCCAAAAACTGTCGGGAAAAAACCATTTTCTTGTAGTGCATCTATCAACAAGAAAGGGAAAGGGGAAAAGAGACATGTCACACAAACATAGAGACTGGATATATATTTTTAGGAAACCATGCACAGAACAGATAAGACAACATGTAGAGCAACTAATAATAAAAACAGCGGGAAACATAATGACAGAAGAGAGAGAGCATATGCATATTCATCAGTACGAACATGCATGCATGGATCCTGGCCAGCCCATCGTGGATACTCGTCCACATCAGGAACACCCACTCAGCTGACGATGGCAGCACGTGTTGGATGTTCACGGCATGTCGTCTCTGCACATAGATGGAATTAAACATGAGCGAAGCCATTATAGGTGCATATATATGCAACTGCAGGCACAAAATTCGGTGGAGAGGCAGAGTGCTTCAGAAAAGCTAGCAAAGAAGATTGACACGCATGCATGCATGCTTTGATTAATGATCGAGAAGGCACTTACGTGTACCGTTCAGGGTGAGATGAAATCGGAGACATACTCCTCAGCCACGGCCTTGCACTTCTTGGAGTCGATGTGCCTCTTCAGGTGCCTCGTGCCGTACTTCTTGCCGCCGGCTTTCAGCTTGGTGCCACAGGTAATGCAGCATGCCTCACCCACGCGGGGGTCGTCGGAGGAGGGCAGGTAAACGAAGTGCTTCCAGACCTCAGACGTGAGCTTCTTCCTCTTGGACGACGTCGACGCTGATCCCTCGTTGTTGCTGGCCATCTCTCAAAGATCGATGTGGAAGCAGAGGCAGGAGAAGTGTGTACAAGTGCTCGCTACTGATCAATGAGCACTCGAAAGCAGCCTGATCTTGTGAGAGTAACATGAGAGGACGAGATCGAGCGAGTGCTCCGAGGAAGCTCCGTGGGCGTCTGCCTATATAAGCTCGTAGGCGGGCCAAAGTAGGATATATTGTGCTAGACAGATGACTAGATGGCAAGGTAAGTTGGCGGGCCGACAGGATCAGCACAAAGCAAAGCAACTCTCGGATCGACTGGTATCTTGTGTCTCACTGACATGCGGATCAGACAGGCCCACACTAAAGGAGATTGTACGTGGTAGATTTCGGACATGACCTCTCTGGATAGGCACGTAAGTAACCTTCGCGGGCTCATGTACGGCTCCAACTGACTATCTACAGTGGAGTGTGCATATGCCTGTAGCACTTTTGGGATTCTGTCGACGAACAATCCCCGCGTAATACAAACGGGCTGCCGGGCCACACGGGTACACGCCCATGCACGCATGCATTAGCAAGTCACTGACATGCGGGGAACTATAGGCCCGCACAACATGGGATTGGATTCAGAATGATCTCTGATGGCCCGTCTCAACAAGCGTAGGCAGGTAGCTAGGGATGTAGACTGTGTAGCAAATGAATTGAGCTGCTTGCCACTTATATATGGGATCAGCGTTCCCAAGCAAAGCGAATTGCATTTAGCTTCTGCTGAGATTGTGACATGTTTATACAGTGATAATGACAGAAGCATTCGTGCCACATATTCGACGGAACTTTGCAAACAATGCTACCACGATCAAGAATTTCGGACTGCATGCCATATGTAAGATGCTCATATAGATGCACTGCTAATCATCTACGTCCGTATTGAGTTGCATGCATCAACCAATTCACCCAAAAGCCTAAGCTGATAGGGAACGGTGAGCAATTCACTTATACTCCAACACTCCCCCTCGCGTGCAGCCTTCCTCAGACCGAAAACGTGAAATATTGGAGTGGGCTGCAATTTATTTTAATAAATCGCGTCAGCCAGGATTCGAACTCGAGACCTCTGACTCTGATACTATATTGAGTTGCATGCACCAACCAGTTCACCCAAAAACCTAAGCTGATGGGGAAAGGTGGGCAATTCACTTAGATTCCAACAGTCCGTACATGAATGTAGTAACAACACGTAGAGCGAAGTGCTTGCGTGAATAATTATTTATCTAGCTATGCCCAGCTTAGATAGGTGTCTATTCACTTGTCACCACCCTCTCGTATATATAAGTTCATGCGTGCCTTTTGCCAACCCAGCTAGCTAGCTTGCACACATGTGCAATAATAATCTACCATTTCATATAGATAACCATCTAATAATAGTAGTTGACAATAAAGTATTTCTAGTTCACCAAGATTGAGTTGATATAAAAAGTAATATACCATAAATTTCAGAGTGCTCTCGTAATAATGGCGAGCATCATTTTGAGAATCATTTGCATATTCACTAACTCTTGCTTCTTGTTTGGTAACGATTGAAGTTACCTATGTTGAATGATTATATTTGAAATGTTTGTAAGAGCTAGGAGTGAAATCAGCTAGAAGAGAGATTGGTTGTGTGCATCCTACACATATTTTTTACTCAGAATTGAAGTGAGGGCAAATAATATCAGTAGCTACTTTTTTCTTATTGTATCATATACTATACTATTTTCTCAAATTCGAGCATGGATAGTGCCGCAATCTTTTAGCTGCTCACATGGAGGGGCAATTATACAGAAGAATGCAACTTTATGATGGAAATGGAACGTTTAGGAAAAATAGCATTACAAATACTTAATGAGGAAATGTAGATGTGTTTTTGTTTTTAAGTGAAATCTTTGTAGACTTCCTCGCAACAGTTGACTTAAATGGAAGTGACGACGTCCAAAAGGCCAAAACCGCAACCCTCTGCTATCTCCAACGGACCAACGCGCATCAATTCTTGGGTGCCGGAGTCTGATGTTATCCCCTGGTAATGTTTGTCAATGTTTGCAACTTATCTATGTTCTAATCCCGGACATTAGGTCCATAAGTTGATACCTGATGGCCACTGTGCTGCCTCCGAGTGGTCTCACCGTTTCAAGTTTAATGTCGGAGCCTTCTGATGGTGGGATAAAGGAGAACTTGAAGACAATGAACGTTGCACTTCTGCTTGATTTTTTTTTTTTTTTTTTGAAGCAATCTGCTTGAAAATTGGAGTAAATGACAAAGGAGCATAGTGTCACCGAGTCTGCTGAAATTGACATGAGGCGACATGCCAGAGGCAGTTATCTATGCCCATGGGCCAGTAAGTAGGCCTGTCTCACTCATCATTGGTACCTACAGTACTTCCATTCGAGTTCTTCGATCTGTTTCCCAGCTAGAAAATTGGAACGGAAATCGTTTTTGCTTCCTTTTGGAATATAGCTAGGATACCAGTCCTTTTTTTTCTTCTTTTTCTTAGAACAATGCTATACGTCCGACCAATCCTTTCGACTGCTGTTTACGACTGGTTTAAAGGCTCACGGAATTAACAGGATTAGATAACAGGGTGAGCCAGGACTATAAAAAATTCATCACGGCGTGAGGTACAACTGCAGTCGGAAGACGACGTACACCTGGGTCGTGTGTGTATCATTTCCGTTTTTCTTATAGCCCTCCCTACCGGTACCACTGCTATATTGTGCAGTACCATATCTGCACCAAAACTATCTTGCAGTACGTGCACAAATAAACAATTCCATCACCGTCCCTTTCTTAAAATGGAACAAAGTTTCACATCTCTTTTTCAACCATGCGCATGGACGTGCGCATTCAACTGCCAATCATGTAGATAAGGCTGTTTCATTATCTTTTTCCTATTAAGTATGAACAGAATTATCCTGTGCATTCCTCGCAAAAAAAAAAAGTATCCTGTGCAAATGTCTTATGAAACTTGGCTTCTGTCATCTTTGTTTTACTTGTGGCAATAACGTTGAGAAGTGGTTAAATAATGCAAAGTTTGCAACCACATAGTCAAGTTGAGACGAGCAGGAACAAACAGCGGAGATCTTGCACCAGTTGTTTTGGTTGATCCACGGGGGCTACCCGTGACCGTGAGGGGCACCCATTCAGATCCTCTGAATTAGAGGTCAAAATTCAGAGAGAATACTGTAGCCGGAATTTTTCATTTTTTTCACCGTCCGATCTAGAATGGATGGCTCAGATTGATCGCTACAGGGATAGTGTTACAGTAAAACCCGCCGCTACAGGAACCAGAATACTGTTCAAACAGTACTTTTGCTACAGTACAAATTCAGAGAACTGCAGCTTCCCTCATATAAAACACTGTCTCTCTGAATTTTTCTCAATACTGCAGCCGATCCGAACCCGAGGGGCACGCCAGCAAGTGGATACGGTTGCAGAGATAGCAGAGATCTTACTGCAGCAGTGACAGCAGAGATATAGCTAGTACAAGACTGTACCCTCTGCCCGTCGGCCGTGCCAGTCTTTTAGTACACTCGTTTTTTCTCTCATGTGAAGGGAACAACAATCGAGTCAAAAGCCCGCCAATGCATGATGTCTTGGTATCAATCTGCTCACTCTCAGGGTGTGTTTGTTTCATGATGTCTAAATTTTATACGAGTCGCATCAAAGAAAATCTTGTTATTTAGAAGTATTAAATAAAATTTAATTATAAAACTAACTGCAGAACTCCTGGTTTAATTGCGAGATAAATCTAATAAAGATAATTAAACCGTGATTAGAAGATGGTTACTGTAGCATCACTATAGCAAAACATAAATTAATTAGGTTCATTAGATTCATCTCGTAAAAAGCATCTATCTCTAAAAAAAAATTTGTCATTAAACTTTATTTAATGGTTTTAAATAATAAGATTATCTTTGATGTGACAGGTCTAAAATTTAGAGAGGAGGAAACGAACGCACCCTCAGGGGGTGTTCGGCGCATAGGAGTCTAAATTTTAGAGGGGTCTAAACTCTAGATAAGTTATGTTAAATAAAGTTTAGTTACAAAACTAACTACAGAATCCAGGTCTAATTCGCGAGACGAATCTAATGAGGGTAATTACGCCATGATTAGATGATGGTACTGTAACATTACTGTAGCATGACTGTAGCAAAACATAGATTAATTAGGCTCATTAGATTCGTCTCGTAAAGATGTACCCATCTGTAAAAAGGTTTTGTCATTAAACTTTATTTAATACTAGATTCTCTTTATTTAAATACCTCTAAAATTTAACGTTAAAAGAAACCAACAGGGCCTCAGTCTTACTCTGTGTGAGCGCGTGCGTGCGTGAGCGTTCGCCTTGGTGTGTAGCTCTCAATCTCTCATTGACCAGTAGTGAGCATTCTACACACTGCTTCCATAATGCATAGAAAGTAGTTTGGAGAAAGATGGATCGGATGTAAGCAACCCTCTATGTACCCTAGCTCAATGCAATGCTGCATCACATCCGTATCACCGTCATGGATGACCTTAGCGTAGCATCTAATATTTTGAGGCAGCTTACAACGGTCACGAAAAATAAAGATTTCGTAGGCAGTTGTCTTTTGCATAGAAGATATCATTCTACCTTATACCAATAGACATTGCGTTGCATAGAATTTTATCCTTCACTGCTGATCCTTTTAAACACATTCCAGAACGCATATATATTACAGCACATCGTCGAAGATGCGAGTATGCAATGCGTGAAGCCCTCGGCACAGCAGCATTCGACGTTGGTAGTTGGCCTTCTTGGCGCAGCGAGGTGGCTACTCTGCAAGTATAGAGTAGGAGTAGGTCCTAAAGAGGCCTATCCCCGTTTCGGTGTCAAAAGAAAACAGAAAGCGCTTCTCTATAGCAGGAGGCTGCAGCTACATCTGGCATGTGGATTGGATTCAGATACACACGTACAAGTTTGGGGCCGGCCCGACGCTAATGTCTGGCAAAGCTACCAGTGTCAACACACCAACCTGTACGCCGGAGAAACAAGACATGAACCAATCCAGTGTATGCGCGCGAGAGATATAGAGAGCGACAGACACAACACGCAAGGTATCATATATGGAGAAGCACGTGGATCCGATCTTCCGACGTACAGTACTCCCGATCCCATGAGAGCCCGAGGGGGAACCAGTGGTCCCGATGACACCAGAACCAGGGGAACAAGTCTCCGAGGGCCCTGGATCTCGATGGTCTGATCTCCATGCCTCTGCCACATGTCACGTTTTGGTTTGACTTACTTGCACGTACGGGCTGCAATCTGTGACCATTGCAGCACTTCAGGATCCTTGGTTCGACGCATTGCACTTGACTGAAGGCGGGGCCGACTTTAGCCATATCCTGGGTTCGACGCAGAATCTAATGAAGAATCCAATCAGTGGCTCGCAACTTTTCTTCTGCGAAGTGGCAACAGTTTGCTCCTTCCGGTCTTTTCATTCAGGACACGAAACTGGTTCAATGTACCAACCCAGCATCCGTGTTGTAGCAGCACATGAGGCTTCGGGCATAAGCAACAATGATGGTAGTTCAAAATCATGGGCATAAGCATCCGTGTTGAGGCGCGTTCGGCGCTTCAGTTTAGAGCCTCTAAAGTTTAGCTTTAAAATTTTTTTTATTATTTAGAAGTATTAAATAAAGTTTAATGACAAAACTTTTTTACAGATGGGTACATCTTTACGAGACGAATCTAATGAGCCTAATTAATCTATGTTTGCTACAGTGATGCTACAGTAAATATCGTCTAATCACGGGTTAACTACCCTCGTTAAATTCGTCTCGCGATTTAGAGGGGGGGTTCTGCAGTTAGTTTTGTAATTAAAGTTTATTTAAGACAAGATTTTTTTTGTTTAGATCCCTCTAAATTTTAGCCTCTAAAACGCCGAACGCGCATTAGCTAGGGAGCCATGAGCTGCAAAGGTGGTTCCGAAAAGTGCCGTCTCAATCAGTGGGTGTTCATGATTTCGATGAATAGCTTGAGCAATACCACGAGGAAGGGCCGGCTGGAATTCATATTCATGGGTTGAAATAGATGTGGAACTTTCATTTTATGAAAGGAAATCGTGTGAACTGAACAGTTTGTCATGGTGTTGTAAACCCGCCGGTTTTCCATCTGATATATGAATTTGTACGGGACCCAATCGACCTATCTCGCACACCATGCAATTATACAAAATACAGTTCATTTGTTTGCTGGCGGTTACTAATAGTTCTTTTGTCCTAACAGTCCTCTGTAGCTACATGCTCCCTCCATTCTCATTTATTTGTTGTAACATTGTGTCCTAACGTCAAATATTTAAGAGTATATATACTTTTAGGCTCGTTGTTTTCATGATTCTCACTGTCATCACTAAAAAGAGCGGGCCATACTTCTGACGTTAAAGCCTTGAAGTAAACCCGTAGTTTTCTAAGGGGGCTCCCCTTTAGTTCACGTACTAATGACACATTTTAAAAACCTTGAATAATGGGTCTGCATAGAATAGTTTAGTAAACATGCATGCATCTTTAAAGAGAATTTTGCATTTCTTCCTCTGGTTTGCACCCCTATTGCGATTTTACTCCTATTTTTTTTTAACTTTGTGATTTATCTTAGTTTTTTCAAACTGAAGCCAGGGTTTACCCACGTGGTTGCGGTTGTACCCCTACACAACATGGAGTTTATTGAAACTTATTTTTTGGGCCCACTGCTTCATTGTTGGGCGATACTAAGTAAATTTAACAACAACCAAACACAACCCTTTGAGTTTAATTAGGAACTTTCAACACAACTTTGATCATTGGTGTGCAAGTTTATCGAAAGCCTGCACAACAATTTGAACAAAAACTGTGCCAAGAACATTTTCATTAAACTTATTCAAAAAAGTTAGACTACAAATAATACTAACACATGATTGGGTCCCAATATTCCATACAGCGGCAACGATCACCAGCTGTTACACCCACACGTTGCAGGTCCCATGAACTATTCATATGAATAACTACATATCAATAAACATATATTGATATGAATAACTAGGGAGGCTGGCGCGCTCTGCCGGGCCCATAAGGCGACTTAGAAGGAAGCACCTTCTTTTTTTGGTAATTATTTGTATTTAAACATAGAGTATATAACTATATCTGTTTTCTTTTTTTCTCTTTATTTCTCTAGTTTGTTTTTTAGGAACCTCTTTATTTCTCTAGTGCCAATTGTAGAAGAAAGAGGCTGGGAATTATCACTGAACCGGTGAAAAACGTGGTAGAAAAACCATGCCCACACACGGGCAAGTTGTCGACGTCGGCCCATCGACGGATAACATGGGGTAAGGTCATCGCCGGCCTGATGCCGTCGCCTTCGAAGGAAACAGGCCCAGCCACCAGGTCGCTGCGGTGTCGGCGGCAAGGCCTGCTGCCCTTTGCTCTCCGACGGGGGCCACTAGCGGCTGCGGCCATTCCGCGGCAGCCCATCTCCGCTCGCGCTCGGCCCAATGAACACGATGCCGGTGAAAGGCCTTGTAGGGAAATCTGGCACTGGTTGTCGACCCAACTTCGCGAACCGACTTCGCATGTCGACGTGCTCGCTCCGGAAGCGGTCCACGACCTCCTCGAAGGACGGCGTGTCCAAGGCGGAAGGTGGCCACATCGTTCGAAATTCGGAGATGGGCGGGTGTCCTACCGCCATCAGCTGTAGACGGAGTAGTATTAAGTAAGAGTAACTAGTGATTTCGTAGAAGTGAGAGTGACAAGTGAGGGGCATGGAATCCAGGAAGCACACGCGTGTGCACATCAGCAATTCCGTAGTGCTTTCGGCGACATCACTATGGTCCGCCGAGCGGGAGACCGACGAAGCCAATTGATTTCCACACGCTGGTATTCTACGTCGAAGCAAGCCCTCCGGCGCCGACGGGTCACCACCAGCCGCACGAGGGGCGCGTTCGTTTAGAGGCTCTAAACAAATACAATCTAGTACTGGCGCGTTCGGCGTTTTAGAGTCTAAAATTTAGAGGGGTCTAAACAAAAAGAATCTTGTCTTAAATAAAATTTAATTACAAAACTAACTGCAGAACCCCCTCTAAATCGCGAGACGAATTTAATAAGGGTAGTTAAGGCATGATTAGACGATATTTACTGTAGCATCACTGTAGCAAAATATAGATTAATTAGGTTCATTAGATTCGTCTCATAAAGATGTACCCATCTGTAAAAAGGTTTTCTCATTAGACTTTATTTAATACTCCTAAATAATAAGATTCTCTTTAGAGCTAAACTTTAGAGGCTCTAAAACTTGTCACCGAACGCGCCCTAATAAAGTCTACTGATAAAACTTTTTTACAGATAGGTATATTTTTACGAGATGAATCTAATGAACCTAATTAAGCTATGTTTTGCTACAGTTATACTACAGTAATGCTACAGTAACCATCGTCTAATCACGGCTTAACTACCCTCGTTAGATTCGTCTCGCGAATTAGACCAGAGTTCTGTAATTAGTTTTGTAATGAAACTTTATTTAAGACTAAATTCTTTTAGTTTAGACCCCTCTAAAGTTTCGAGGGGGCGCAACGAACGCGCCCCAGCTTAGGTCGGCGCACGGGTCTTCTTTGCTGTCGTGTTGACATTGACTTCATTTATTAATTGACCGGACAAATCAAAGAAGAGCTAGCAAGAGGAGAGAGAGAGAGGCTGGTATCAATCCGAAGCATGTTGCATAAATGCATTTTTTTTAATTTTTTTTAATTATACAGTACAACTCAGACACTCACAACGCACGTTCACTCACCCTATAAACACAAGTAAGCAAACCCTAATTTTATGAGCTCGAAAACTGAGTTGGCAAATCCTAGATATTGACAAAGTCACCACTGACGTCTCGCTTTCGACGGGCGTGTCACCTACCACAGATGCTACTGAGGCTCTTGTATCCATTAAGCTGCAGGCTCTTTCGCAATCAATCATAATGTTTGACTCCATATGAATTTTATTTTTGTATTCTTTCAGGTTTTGAAATTCAAACATTATATAATGTCTAAAAAGATATCTTTTATGAAATTTTTTTAAGATACTCCTTTTGATTTTAAATTATTGACGTCGTTGATTTTATGAGTTATGTTTGACCATTCGTCTTATTCAAAGTATTTTGAAAATTATCATAGATTTTGTTATGATTAGTTTCATCACGTGCGTGTGCGTGTGTGTTAGTTAACTTTTCTTCTAATGTACCTCGACGACATACATGACTATATATCTGTATGAAGCTAGCTAGAGGGAGTGTGCGTGTACCGACGGCATATACATGACGACTTACATGTATGTATTACATTCACGCACGTTTGGAATATGAAACTAATGGCGCCAGCTAGTAGCTCAGTGAACACTCTCACCCGGCCCGGCCGTGTGTGACATCATACTACGTTGGACCTCTTTTGGATGTACATGTTGAAAGCCTGCATCAGATGCGGACAGAGCGGCCGACGAGGACGGCCCGTCGTCGCTGCTGGCTAGCTAGCGTGTCGAAATTGATTTGACGGACGGGCCGTGCTGGTTGGGTTCTTCTTTTCGGTCGATCCAACGAACTTCTCCGTGTGAATACTGGCATGCGTCTTTGAGTCAATATTCGATATGCTATCCAGCTAGCCCGGCCGGTAATGCAATTGTCGCACGTGCGGAAAAGGAATCTGCCTGCGTGCATTTCTCTCTCTCTCTCTCGCTCTCTCTCTCTCTCTCTCGCGAGGGGCCTGCGTGCATTTCTGAACGTGGTCTAACGCCGGGCCGGGCCGGGCCTTTACGCACGTGCTTAAGGGTCGACTTACGTGTTGCTTCAGCAGCTAGTACACTTGAAATCCCGTGCACCGGCCCTCCATCGATAAAAGCCAGCCGACCAGAGCGCTCGGCAAGCTCTAGCTAGCTAAGGTTAAAAAAATCCACTCGAGCAAATCGCGAAGCATATCGCCGGCAGCCACCACCACACGACGCCGATATGGCGAGCCACGTCGCCGACGAGGCTACGTCGTCCACTGCCGGCAGCTCGAAGCCGTTGCTCTACTCCGCCGTGTGGGACGACTTCGACTACAACGCGGCCGACGGCGGCGGAGCGGCTGCCACGGCGACGGCAACGTGCCGGTGGTGTGGCAAAACGCTGTGCGCCGGCGGCGCGTACGGCACGTCTCACCTGCGCCGGCACACCAAGAGATGCCGGGCCCGTGCCGCCGAGGAGGAGGGTCCGTCCTCCGGCGAGCAGGAGCAGGAGGAGGAGGAGGAGTTCTATTTCGTCGACGGCGTAAATATCCCTCGGCTCTTCGACAAGCTCCGGAAGAGGGGCCTGGTGCACATCGACCAAGGCGAAGGAGATGCGCATTTCTGGCCCACACGTATGTTCATCACAGTCCTTCATCTTCCTCCTTAATGCATCCATATATACATGCCGACGAGACGATGCTCCCTCGCTCTCTTCAGTTTTGCACGCGTTGCTTATCACCCTCCAATATTCCTGTGGATGCAGTGCCTCAAGCACCGAGTACTTCATCTAGGCGGTTCTTCCAAAAGACGAAAGAAAGGCAAGTAGTAAACTCCAAACGCATTACACCTATATATTTATAATTTATTGTTATTAATTAATGTCCACTGAAGAGGCCACAACTTATTTTTCAAAAGGCACGTTTTGTACATGCCCCCACACAGAATTGTAGTCAAATTATCATGTTATTGTTTGACTTTAGGTTTAGGTTCACACTGCGCGGACCTAGCAAAATTGGAATTGGTTTCCCCAAAAATGATTTACTAAATATGTTATGTACTATTGCATGGTTGATTTCAGCAGGAAAAAGACAGAAAGCAAGAAGAGATGCATACGGGAAGAGTTTAGCCAAGATCAGCTATCTGATGCACAACAAGACTTCAATTTATCGTTCGGAGAAAAGAGGATGTAAGTGGATATGTACTCCTGTTTTTTAGATACTATAAATATACTTACATAATATCTTGGAAATATTGAAGACTGGAATTTTGAGAGTCACAAAACTTGCATATATCATTCCACTGGTTTTCTGAAAATCCAAATGCATTTTATTATTCTAAATATATATACCTATGGACATTTTGTAGAAAAATATGTGTGGTTAAAATTGTTTGTGAAACACACCAAATTTGTCCTTGACTATATACTCGTACATGTCACTTTAATCGGCAGAATTATTAACTTCCTCTTGTAATCCTGCAGGCTGGCCAATTCAACGACAAGAGGAGACTATTCTTGTTAAAACAACAAATAGAGAACGGTGGTTTCTACGGGTCAGCCAGCGATGCACACATATTCACCACTTTTCGTGGATGGTGCGTGGTTGATGTGCGCTGCATAGAGCATGTTTGTTGACTTAAAAAAAAAAAGACGGCAATTTGCCATTGGTATGTGGGATATAAGGATGTTGTATGTCTAAGATAAAGGCAAATATGCTTTGCGTAGAAACATTATTAGTTTTTTGAATTTAATTAGTTGACTGGACACCATCTTTGGTTTTGACTTAAACTTCTCTCTGTGACCCTTCTAATGCTGATGTACCACCTCTGCAAACTGGCCGTCGTGACGCTGGTGATTAACTCCTTGGCGCCTGCGTGCTTGTTCTTGTTGCTAGGCTAGCACGCCTAAGCTGACTCGTTTGGTGGACCAGTCACATATTTATACCTTTCTTTTTGCCGAAAAGTTACACACTGATATTGACATTCCAAAACATCCTACCCTCTATTTTGCCTTCTGTAAAGATACTTACCTACCATCTACTCCCTTCATTCAAAAATATAAATTATAAATATGGATTAAAACAAGGTCATTTTTTTAATTTTAACTGACAATATATATAAAAGGGACAATTATGTTTTTACCCTCACTATGGACTCTAATTGCGATTTTACCCTCACTTTTTGACTTTTTGATTTTACCCCTGGCCAGAGTTGATCCCTATTGGCGGTAAAGTCATAATAGAATTATTGTTATTTTATCCCTACTGAGGGTAACATCTGGTTTTATATTGAAAAACTAGGGGTAAAATCACAAAATTTAAAAAAATGAAGGTAAAATCAGAATTAAAGTTCAAAATGAGAGTAAAAATACAATTGTCTCTGTATAAAAATATAAGTTGTTTGAAGTATAAAAGAGTTGCTTATTATGAGAATTGCCCCTATGATAAATTTTGTTGTCAATTAATTGATTTTCTCACTATCAACTATTAAAGTTGAAAATAATTACTTTGACCAAATTTAGAAATATTCGGAGTAGTATACCGATCAAAAGTGGGCTAGTTGGTTCACAGGCCACGGCCTTACTGCTTTAAATCCCGTAAAAAGGACTGAAGTCCTCTACTTTGGTTGTTAAAAATGCTTTGCCCGACGAACAGGGAGCGAGACAGCGACGCTGACTCCCGCACATGGTGCATGCTGATGCAGCTACTCCGTCCCTAAATATAGTACTTTTTTGACTTTCAACCATCATGTTTGACCGCTTGTCTTATTCAAATTTTTTATGCAAATTTTATTTATTTTTTTATAATTCATTTTATCATTGAAGATATTTTAATAAAAATATATTTTTTTAAATATTTGTGTAAAAAATTTAAATAAGACGAGCAGTCAAACGTGATGTTTAAAAGTCAAAAGAGTATTTATATTTAGGCACGGAGGGAGTACGTCCAAGGCCGGCCGACAATCGAACACGGCCCCACCGGCCACGTCGCGGCAAACGGGCCAGCTGGTTTATTTGGTGCCGTGTCGACACCGAGTTCGTCATTATTTCTCAATTTTTTTCAAGGATTATTACTCATCGTTGACTGAAGTCGTACAAATCGTAACATCAAAAAGAAGCAACTCAATGAGAAGATTAAATTAAATGCTTAATTAAAGGGCGACATCGAACCAAAATATATTTGTCACAAGCTGTACAGTCTAAAATCTTAGTGGACTGTCTGGAAATTTCTTTTAAGATATAAATCCACTTTTCACAAGCATACAGTTTGCAGCTAGAGAAATTCAAGCAAAGTTTTAACTGACTTGATTTGCAAAATATTCTACTAGTTGCCTTCCATGCAGCTCGGGCGACGGGCTATATAGCTAGCTAAAGTGGAACCGGCTCCTCTGTCGTCGGCATCTCTGCAGTTGGCGGCACAGTAATTTGTGAGACAAGCTACAGTGCGGAACAGTGATGATGCAGTCACTGTTCGTAGAAATACTGTAGCGAAATCACTGTATATTGAAATACTGTAGCAAAATCACTATTTATATGCTACTGTAGCGATAGATCTCGCGCGTTCGTTTCGGATCGGACGGTCGCCAGCGGCGACTGCGCAGCCGATGGCAGAGGATCTCATTCCAGCTAAAGTGGAGTAAGTATTCCCTAAACTGTATCTGTATGATAACTTAATAAATAGGGAGCCACTAACGGGCTACCAGTAGCCAGGTCGACGAAGCTGGCTACCAGTCCAGGTGCAGCCCCCCCCACGTATACTGTTCATCATCAACCTCCAGTTTCTCACTCTTGCGCCCGTCGACCTCCACCCCCGCCCTGTCAGCCCGCCAGCCGCGACTCCGGCGCCTCCCGGCGCCCTCGCCGCCCGCCCCTCGGCCCCTCCCGCCGCCCTCCGCCGCCTCCCGCGGCCGGCGGCGCCCTCGCCGCCGCGCCGCGCCGCCCGCACTCGCCGCCGCCGCCGCGCAAGCCCCGCCCGCCGCTAACTTGTCCGGTGAATCTCCCCCACCCCAGCACCACCCACCGCCCTCCTCCACCACCGCGGCCGGCGGCGCCCTCGCCGCCTCGCCGCCCCGCCCGCCATCCGCAGCCCACCGCCAGGCCGACCTTCTCCCCTGCTTCTATGGTCGAGGGGAGAGGAAGCCCCCCGAAACCCGAACCACCCTAACTCGGCGTCCTCACCACCGCCCGCCTCCACCACCGGCGGCCGGCGGCGCAACGCCGCCTCGCCGCGCCGCCCGCTCACTCACCGCCTCCGGCCTGGTCGCCGGCTCGGTGGAGCTGGCTACCAGATGCCAGATAGAGTTTTCCTAATAAATAAGCATGCGCTGAAATGTGCTGCTTGACTACACATAGACTAGACAGCAACTTTCTGCCTTGGGCCGGGCCGTGACCGTTGTGTCAATGGGCTACATGATGACATAAGACTGGGCCAAACGCAAGGCCGAGGTAAATTGTTTTGTTGGTGTACAAGTACTAGCACTTTTTTTTACCAAAGAAACTGGGCCAAGAGAGTGGTGGCATTTTCTTTCACACTTCCTGTGTACCACTCGGATGCTAGTACTTGTGTTAGATTGTTTTTTTTTCCGATTACACAATACAACACAAACACTCACAACACACGCACACGGCATACCCACCTCTATGAATGCACATATGCAAACCCTGCTCGTATGAGCATTTTTGAAAACTGAGCCGGCAAATCATCAAGATTGACTGGCACCTCGTTGTCGATGACCACGTCACCTACCACTAAAAGCACAATGTCGTTAAATCCTAAAAAAATCTCTCCCACAGGCAGTGGCGGAGGCAGCAGGGTACCTCCGTGTTTATATGTGATGTGAAAATTAGGGCCATTTCCTATTTGGTTAGGAGTTAGGACTCTACCACCGATCAGGTTTCTTTGTGAATCATGTTGTTAATTGCATGTGTGGGCCCATATGGTTAAGCTTGTGCACCAAGTTAATCTCAGGATTAGGCGAGATTAGGCTGAGATCAACTCCAACACTTGCTCTCATAGTACATAGCTGTAAGATTTGTCAAGGTCAGAGTTGATGATCCATGAAATTTATCATAAAAACATTTAATCATTACCCAGTATATTAAGTAATATGGAACAAATATTATTAACTTATTGTAATGGTAAAAACTTACGAGCAATTCCAGTACTAGCTTTACACAACTCTAATACAAGGACCAAATAGATGGATGCAATCACTACTGCATGTCTTTTCTTCGTACAAAAACTATGTGGTATTCTGTGCCAATGTGATGTTCTGTGACTAATAGGTACTGTCCGGAAAATGTTCATCTTTCACCCCTACGGCCGGATCCTGCTGCACCACCGCTGCCCGCGCTGCACAGCCCTTGCTTCCAATGTGTCGGCGCAGGTGCGACGTGCCGTTCGAGCTGCAGGCGCTCAGACCGTGGCCGCACCGCTTGCATATTGCCTTGTCGTCCCTCCCGCCGGCGGTGGCGGAGGGCTGGTAATCAAAGAAGTGCCACACGTCCGACTTGAGCTTCCTGTTTCCGTTGGGCAGCTGCACGGACGAGGGTACTTCTTTAGGGACGGAATCGTTGATGTTGCTTGCCATTGATAAGAGGCGAGAGTGAAGTTGGAGCTAGATGCTAAAATGCGAGCTCGACGGCCGTTGAGAGCTGAGCTGCTACAGGCCCGATGACTGCACGCAAGAATGCCTCTTTGTGTTGGAAATAACCATGCATTATTTATAGCCTCGCAGGTTCACACGATTCCTGCGAACCTGCGTACACTGACGATCTCGTGCCATGTAATTTCGTTGCTCTTGAGTAATGAAATTTCGGGGAGTAGCCGCCCCTGTCACGCAAAAAGAAGGTTCACACGATTCCTTATACTGTTCAAGGCCCGTCTTCTTCTTCCTTTCCATCGAGTCATCGACGCAAGAAGAAGGAAGACTCTCCGACGACCACTTCGTCTTCAACGGCCCGCCCAAACTACAACCACTGGACGCAACGGGTTTATTTAATTTGCACGGCCCGGTGGTACGCCGTGCTTGATTGTTTATGACTTTCGTGTGTAGGTTCCTTATCCCTGAAGCATTGCGAAACTGAAGTGTAATGACAGACTAAAGCCGGTCAGCCCGCCGAGTCGCTTTCCTGGTAGTTCGGCCCGCACGCAAAAGTAAAAAGAACCAACATCTCAGCTCGTTGACTTTTATGATTTCGTTCTCAGCTATGGATCAAGAAGGCACGTAGTAAGCTTGGAGGTCCCTCAGACAATGGCTTGGCCCATTTGCTTACGAACAGGTTTCCCCATATCTTCATTTATACTCTGTTAACGGTTTTCAATCATTTTGTCAAAATAGTTTGCTTTCTAAGTCTTCAACTACAACTAGTATGGCTGCCCGCGTATTTGCGCGGCTAGACTTATTATACTATTTAAAAATATTTTTATATTATTGTAGAAGTTTAACATAGTTTAAAAATTGAGATTAAGTGTTTATTGGACTTTTATTATTCCAAAATTTAGCTATTTTAGGCTCATAATGGTATGATTGGTAAATTAAAAATAAGAAATAAAGATATTTTTAGCTAAAAATATTTTTAGTAAATTTATTTTCTTTGTAATGGCATGGAGGGTAAATTAGAAATGGGTGTGAAGGGTATTTTTTTTATTATTCCGAATTTAGTTATTTTTTTGACTCATAATGGCATGGTGGGTAATTTAGAAATAGGTGTGGGGGTATTTTTGGCTATTTTTTATTATTCCGAATTTAGCCTTTTTATAAATATTTTTAGGGGGTTTTCTGACAAATTGTTTCATAATGGCAGTGGTGGGTAATTTTCTTTTCTTATTTTCTTAGATTAACGTGAGAATTTCTAGCATTTTAGAGCGGACGTGGTGGCTCCTTTTCGTCGTCAAATATATATATAATAGATTTTAAATTGGAATTTAAATTTAATAGGTTGGAACAATGTATATAACTATCATGGGAACAACAATATATAAAACATGGAAACAAAAATAGTTCAAATTAATTCATTAAATGGTAAAGAAGATTAATGGAAATTGAACTTAAATAAAATTATAATAAAACAATTCAAAAAACTAAGCTCAAGAACAATGATATGATTCATGGAAAAAATGGTAAAGTTTGGTGAAATAAGGGAACGATACTTTTTTATTAATCACGTGCAGTGTTCCACCCTGTCATTAACAACATTGTTCCACGTGGAACAAATAAAAAGCCATATCAAAGCTAACAGATAAAGCAGGTGCGGTGAGAGCTGAGCTGCTACGGCAGGTGTTTTCCCTACAACTTCTTCTACGCAGTGGCTCTCTTCTGCTCGCATGCATAGTAATACAGCTACGATCCAGCTCTCTTATGGCAAACATGAACGATTCTGAGCTCCCCACCCATAAAGGGAGGCCTTTTTGTCTGATATATAAGCAGGCACAAGAGTTGGAGAAATTGGACTGGGCCGAGTAAATAGAGCAGCCTGCTTTATATTTTTTTCTATAGCATTCAATCATTAAACTTGAGAGATGTCTCCCTCATACAGTCTTCTTTTCAATTTTCAGAATCAAACGGCCCAGGGAGACAGCTCTTCTCATTCCCATGGGCCACGCTGCACAAAAGGAAACATACTAGGCCACTCCTATGCGTCACCACAACGTGATTACAAAATACTCTGCCTCGAAAGAGTAAAATGTATGGATGACCATTATACTTGTATGTCCGTGTCAATTTGGCCATCCTAATCAAGAAAGTGTAAATCGTGGTCACTAAAGTCGTTAGACCATGCTAATACGGCCATTATCCTCATAATTCTATGTATTTGAATGATGTGGCATACGTATGACCAAGTACGACGTCCAGCGTGGAAGTTCCATCCAGCACAACAATGGTGCAACGCCTACTTTTGTATTTATCCCCCTCCAAATGATTTGTTACCATCTATATTCAGTCACGTAGATACACAAAGGGTTAATTCTGATCAAATTTCTGCAGTGCGATCTGCAGGCAGTGTTGGTGGCGCCGGCCACAAGCAAGGACAACGCGAGCGGCTGCGTCCAGCGGCCTCGGTTGGTCAGGCGAGCGACGGCGGCTGCGACCTACAACCTGCTTCGTATCGGCAAGCAGCGACAGTCGGTGATCATCAACGACGAGCGAACAACAATCACCTAAAACCAACGAGATCCAGCCAACGTTGGTGGATCATCAACATATCGTACCTCAACGGCAATGGCTCCAGTCCAACGTCGTGTAGACGAGCCACCTCCAGCCTACGGTATGATCTACCAATCTATCCTATATGTATGTACCTATAGTTTGCACTAGTACATCCATTCCATAATTAGGATCTTATTATGGATTGGCTGTTGGATTTTGCATGTTTCCCTTATGGAAATAGACTGTCCACGTTGGATGCCATGCGATGCTATACATATGCCACATCATCTTAAATACGTAGAATTATGAGGATAATGACCGTATTGGCACAGTCTAACAAGCATAGTAGCCACAATTTACACTTTCTTGAGTACGATGGCCAATTGACACGGACGGACAAGTATAATGGCCATCCATGCATTTTACTCGCCTAGAAATAAACGGTTTTTGGTTTGACCAAATTCAAATATTTTTAACTTTGGTACTCAATAGCTAAACTTCATGAAGATTGATAACATAAAAATTATATTACTAGATTCACCGTAAAATCAACTATCATAAGACATAAAGTTTATATATATATATATATATTATTGATCAAAATTGAATAAAAATTAATTTTGATTAAACGTAAAGATGTTTCGATTTCTGAATGAAGGGAGAACATCGCATTGGCTTTCTTCCTCACCAGAACAGAGAGGGCACGACGCGTTCCCCTCCATGTACAACTGATCTTAGCGGAGGGCCGCTGACTTTTAGAGGTATCCCGCCTGCAGCCACAGGGCCGATGATGACAGGTCCCAACAAGTGAATGACTCTCGTTCGTGACTGATAGGATCGGGCCCCAGATGGAAATTAAAGGACACTTAGTGTCTCATTGTTGGTTGAGCCGGATAATCTGCCGGGCCAGACAGTACAACTAGTATCTTAACACAAAAGGCTTTCTCGGTCTTGGGGACGACATGACGGTGCCAACTGAAGAGATTAACAGCCTTGAAGATAATATACATATAGATCGTTTGCACGAACAGTGTTGGCGGTTGACCATCTTCCGTCAGTTAGACGGAGAGTACATCATGGGAAGAAGGCTACTAATATTCCGGATCCGGTGGAAAGAGCAGGCCCTTGTTGTGCTGTTGGTCGATGAGATCAAAGACACGCTGCTGCGCCGTCTAGTGACTAGTGAGCGTTAGCGAGGCTAGCGAGCGCGCTTCACACAACAGTGTACAGTGGATTGCATGATATGCGTCACTCAATCCACGTCTGCACAAGAGCCTCTTCTTTTGGTACGTCGTTATTGTTAGCTGCTGTTAGGCGCACTGCCTAGCTAGTACCCAGTGATAAGCTTCTCTACGTATGTAAACAAACACCAGAGATGCATACTACGGGCGTGTGCTGAATGTCGTATATACCAGTTACCTTTGCTCTCTCCGCCCATACTCTCACCTGTTTACTAGTAGTACACTAGTAGCATGCATGCTTGCTGTCCTTGTCCGTGTGGCGGAGCTGAGGTCAAAAATAAAGGACGGGCCAATATTGTTCTCAGCACGCCACGTCAAAGAACCAGCTGATTGGCGGCTGCGAAGTTACTTGTTGTCAGACGGCCGAGGTTCCCACTGTACACTCATCCAGCCGTCAGTCAAGCCTGGCCCTGTTCAGTTCGCTGGCTGTTGCTGGGCTGGCTGCTACAGTAGACCGTGAGAGGAATTCAGCGCCGCTGCTGGCAGCAGCCATCCGAACGCGCTTGGATGCCACCACACGCTAGCCTGCTTTTGGAAGTTGTCGCCAGTCAAGTCACACCCTCCCACGCGTAGGGATACCAGCTGTCTCACGCACTGCCAAATCTCACGGTCACGGGCATGCGCATAAACAGGATTGGACTTTTAGCTGTAGGAGATCTCTCCGACTTGCTATTGTCTGTGTGGCTCCCTTGTCAGGCGCCTTACACATAGAGGTGTTGGAGAACGGAAGAAATGGAACAGCACGGTCCAAAGCTTCTCCTCCTCGTCCAGCTGGTCAGCACCGCAGCAACACCACTTCGTGGTATCCATACGTATAGGGGCGAAACATCGTATGCCTGTGTGCTAGCACCGTCTACACAACGAGGGTCTCGTAGGAGGGCAGTGGTGGTGGTGACTAGTGGGGGTGTAGTAGTGTGCACCTTCAACCCCGCTCTCACTCATAGAGACCTCCTTAATGGGTTTTCATCTTGTAGAGATATTGGTGTTCTAGTTCTTCACAGATCAATATCCGTATAGTCTATATACAAATAAATTTTTTTTTGTCTTATGGACATATAATCAACAGGAGGGATGTCGTAGTAGTATTCCATCACATTCTGGTTGCCCCTTGTATCAAACCTTGCCAATCTGCAAGTAAAGAACATTACATAGCCTCTGCTGAGGTTGTACGTGTTCATTAAACAATAATGATAGAAGCTCATGTTTCGATACTCAAAACAATAATTGCACCGTAGAACCGGAACTAGCCAACAATGGCAAACTATGCCACTTAGATCTTCTCAGCAGCGACCTGGTGCTGCCGCAGAAAATCCTCAATTCAGGTGAACAGCTCAAACAACAAGCACCATCGATATATATATGTACCCAAAGCCCCGTAAGCACGGCTCGTCTCTCTCTCTCTCTCTCAAAGGCGGAGCTAGAGGAAAATGTTGGGGGTGTAGCTCTCTAAAAAGTTTGAAATTGGTAGTTGATTATATGGTGAAAACCTGATTCCATAGGCTTCAAAAAAAAAAAAAATCAGCTGGGTGGCCACACCCAGCAGTGACACTACAGATCCGCCCATGGCTGCTGGGTTGGTACATTGAAATAGTTTCCTCTCTCTAGCGAAAAGGCCAGGCGGAGCACCTGTTGCTACATTACATCTAAGCAAAGCTGCGGGCCACAGCTATAACTGGATTTTTCAAAAGATTCTTTGTCTGATCTGAGTGGACCTGTGGAAATGCGGTCATCGTCACTACACATGCATGCATGGGAAAATCTTCAGGTACATCAACGTGGTCCAAGGTCGATCCCCCAACCATTTTGGCATCTCCAAAAGATTAGGGTATGAAGCAAATGTTTACACTTCATGTTGTATATCCTCTCTCTCTCTCTCTCTCTCTCTCTCTCTCTCTCTCTCTCTCTCTCTCTCTACACTTCATGTTGTATATCCTCTCTCTCTCTCTCTCTCTCTCACTCACACACACACACACACACACACACACACACACACACACACACACACACACACACACACGTTTGCTTACATGGCATCCATCTTAATTGCTCTATGATAACTGAAACTGCTTTCTTCTGTGCTTGCATTTGGTGGTGGGTCCGCCTGGTTAACCTTGTAGAGATTGTCGACACCTATGCAATATTGTTGCACATACAGTGTCACTAAGATCCCAACATGTCACTAAGACACGTCATCGAGCTATTTGTTGACTTTCCATTAGTACTTGCTTTTTTTGCCAATGACTTTTGACAAGTACCTAAGCAGGTGAGTTCAAGACTACAGTCCAAAAGTTCCGCACCGGGAATCACACAGAAGGTCAGATTGCGGTGTATCGTATCACATGTTTCTTTAATTACTTCAAAACATTATATGATATACCTTTTATTTAATTATAAATGTAACTAATGTCATGCAGGGCTGCATACACCATCAATATAACCTACATTGCGTAAAACTTAACATGCTCATTCTAAGACAATCTAAGAGCCTGGATGTAAGTAATTGCTAATTATTTCTTTATCAGCTTTGCAATTATCCAATTTGACTTGAATTTGTGCGGAGCCTAAGATTCTCAATATCCATAGGAATACAAATTCCCATGAGCCGCCTCCAGGAGAACACACTCTTCAACATTAGGGAGAGGATCACCAATTTTCACATTATGCTAGAATCCCTAATAATGAGTTCTAATGCCTTACATCAATGATGTGTAATAAAATCAAGGAAGAGAACCTTTCATACTTGAGCATTAGGCCAGTCTCAATGGGACCTTTCATTGCACTCTTTCCAAGACTAGTTTTAGGAAAGAAAGCCAGCTTTCTTTCATTTGGATGAAAGACCTCTCACAAAATATGAAAGTTTCTCATCTCTCTCATCATAATTAACTTGCCAAATCAGCAAAAGATATACACATGACATAGAATTTAATGCAAATGAAAGGTCTCATTGAGAAAATCGGAGCATGAAACAATGACGTAATAGCTCAAGTTTCAGTGGCAACAATTGCAGCATACAATCGGAAATTGGCATTGGCAAGGAAACAATGATTTAAGCATGCAAATACATCGATCCGTTCCTGACGCATATGCCAAAATCCATGAACACGGTCCATCTCTCTCTCTCTCTCCCTCTCTCTCTCTCTGTGTGTAGATTATTTTCTGTTAATGGCACATGATGAGCTGGCATGTGTCGACATCCACACAGAGCCACCAGTGGAGAGGGCCTACCGGAGCTTATTTAGGATGCACAGAATTATCCTCTGCACTGTTAGCTTCGAAACCGGTGAACAGACAACTCTTTTCTTAATTAGCACATATGGCTCTATTTACCAGCATTTATAGGTGACTTAAACAGACCGGCGCTCCTAGCAGGTTAGTTTCTCAGGCTCTGGCATTAGTCACGTCAGTAAGAAAAGATGAATGGAGAAGGCTTCATGGTGTCGTTAAAAAAGGTGGGTGGTGAATTGGTCCAGAGTGTTAGGGCGCTAGTATCTTGCTGTTTTGGGTATGCCTAGGCGGTGGTGAGGCAGGACCCAAGAAGTCAAAAAGCGAAATCCTGATCGTGATCGGTCATGCAGAGGTGTTTTGTACGGACGATACTGGGGCTCATTTTGTCGTCATTCACTTTGATATTTTTGTTTCTCTTTTAATCAGAACAGTTGGCTTCAGTTTCGTGATGCCGCATCATAGTGGACGTACTTTTGTTGGTACTCCTGAATGCAGTAGAGTATAAATGGTTTGCTTGCTTGCATCCTGTTTTTTGAACAAATATCCGTCTTGCTTTATTATATTTATAGGAAACCATGCACAGACGAGATAACACAGCATAATGAGCAACTAGCTAACAATAAAAATAGCGACGAGCATAATGACAGAACAGAGAGAGCATATGCATATACATCAGTAAAACACATGCAGGCATGAATCCTGGCCGGCCCGTTGTGGTATTTCATCGCAGGCTACTCTTGACACCCACTGATGACACGGATGCTTCACGCACGCCGTCTTCTCTGCACACACACATATATAATTGGTAACAAGTAAAAAACAAGCGAGAACGAAACCATCATGCATGCTTATATATGCAAAACTACAACCGCAAAAATTGAGAAACTGCATAAGAGAAAGTCCGTACCGTTCAGTGGTGCTCCGGTGGAAGAAAATCCTTGAGATACTCCTTCGCCGCGGCCTTGCACTTCTCGGACCCGATGTGCCTCGTCAGGTGCGACGTGCCGTACTTCTTGCCGCCGGCCTTCAGCTTGGTGCCGCAGGTAATGCAGCATGCCTCCCCAACGCGGGGATCATCGGACGAGGGCATGTAAACGAAGTGATCCCAGACGTCGGACGTGAGCTTCTTCGTCCTCTTGTTGGGCCCGGTGATGGACGACGCTGATCCCTCGTTGTTGCTGGCCATCTATATATATCGGAGATTATGCTAAAAAAATCTATATATTGGAGATGTGGAAGCAGAAGTAGCTGTGTATGTAGTGCTCGCAGCTAGAGCTTGTGAGCGTAACACGACATCGAGGTCGAGAGCAAGTGCTCTGAGGAAGCTTGAGGTGTTCTGACTATATTCTCTCGTAGGCGGGCCAAAAAGTACGATATGTGCAACACAGATGACGTGTGCGACACACAAGTTGGCGGGCCGACGGGCCCAGCACAAGCAAAAGCAGTGTTTCTGGTGCAATAGCACTCACTGACATGCGGATTAGACAGGCAACTAGGCTCACAGTAGAGGAGAGAGTAGATTTCTATCTGTAGAGCGAGCGATAAGTAAACCAGGCGGGCTCAAGTACGGGCCCAGCTGGCTTTGTACACTTATGGCGTGCATATGCAATGCAGCACTTCTGACATGCGAAGATGGGATTGGATTCGGAAATGATCTGCCGGCCTAGTTCAATGCAATGCCGCATCAAATTCGTTTCACCGTCATGGATGACCTCAGCGTAGCAAGATTAGCATCTGATCTCGAGGCAGCTGCTTATAACGGTCACACAAAAAATTTAGAGATTTTTTAGGCAGTTTTCTTTTGCATAGAAGATATCATTCTACCTTATATAGATCGATATTGCATTCCATAGCAATTTATCCTTCTCTCTGTTGATCCTTTAAAGCACATTATATATTACAGGACGTCGTTGCAGATGAAAGTATGCAATGCATATGAAGCAATCAGCAGCATTTGGGACGTTGATGGTTGGACTTCTTAGCTGCTATGTTCATAGGTTCTAAGGAGGCCTATCCCCATTTCGATCGGTGTCAATGGAAAAACAAAAGAAAGCTTCTCTGTAGCAGGAGGCTGCTACACCTGGCTTGTGGATCGGATGCAGATACACACGTACAAGTTTGGGGCCCAGCAGTTCCACCACCTAACTAGTGTCTGGCATGCTACCAGTGGCAACCTACACCGCTACTAGCTGCTGGGAACTCGCACACAATCCAGTACAGTACTCCCGATCCCATGAGAGCCCGATCGAGGGGGAACATGTAGTTCCCAAAACATGAGGGCGAGAGGAACATGTTTCCAAGGGCCCTGGATCTCGATGATCTGATCTCTACGCCTCCACCGCATGACACGTTTGGTTTGACTGACTTGCAGGGATGCTATCACTGACCTTAGCAGGACTTGAGATCCTTGGTTCCACGCAGAATCTGATGAAGAATCCGATAGGATTGCACTTGACAGAAGGCGGGCCGACTTTAGTCCAGTGCACACTTCGGGATCCTGGGAGCGAGGAAGAATCTGAGGAAGAATCCAATCAGTGGCTTTCAACTTTTCTTATGCGAAGCGGCAACAGTTGCTCCTCCCGGTCTTTTCATTCAGGACGCAAAACTGGGTTCAATGTACCAACCCAGCATTCGTCTTGTAGCAGCTAGCTCGTGAGGCTTCGGTCATATGCAATGATGGTAGTTCTAATATAAATCTTGTTCTTCGATGAGTACTACACTTTGGTGTTTTTTTTTTTTTTTTGTTTTTTTTTTGTTTTTTTTTTGCTGCAACACCAGCTAAGGGGACACGCAGCTGCAAAGGTGTCCCCAAATCCGCCGTCTCACTGGATGTTCATGATCTTGATGAATGCCTTGAGAAATACCACAACGAAAGGGCCGACTGGTTTCATATATATTCATGCCGAAAACAGATGTGGGACTTTCATTTTATGAAAGGAAATCGTATGAACTGAACAGTTAATACTTCAATCTGTGATGGTGTTGTAAACCTTCCGGTTTTCCATCTTACGAATTTGTGCTGGACCCGACCGACCTATGTTGCACTCGCACACCATACAAAATATGGTTTGTTTGTTTGCTGATAGTTACTAACAGTTCTTTTGTCATAATTAGGCCCTTTGTTTTTAGGGGTCTCACTGTCATCACTGTGAATCGCTGGACATACTTCTGACGAAACCCTGCATGTCATTCTGGTCCAGCTTTGGTGTCCATGGACAAACCGAATGCTGTAAGAGCAAGGCCTATAAGCTTGACTGATAGCCAAGCTACCTCACTTGGAAGCCCATATATACACACAACATTCAGGCTTTGTTGCATTCGTATCTCTTCTTGCCCAACAGGTTCGGCAGCTTGGCACAGCTCGGCCTCGGTCCACTCCATCGCACAGGTCACCAAGTACAGCACGGCCCATTCGCTCGCCGAGCTAGTGGAAGAAAGCTGCTTCCCAGCCAACGCCGCGCGCAGCTAGCCGCCTCTCGGAAGAACGCGCAATTCCACTGGTAGAGGTAGAGAAGCTGACGCCACACCGGACGACGTGCTGGCCGCAGAGTGATTGGAGCCACACAAGGGATGGCAAGCTCAGCTTCGTGTGCTGGGTGGCAAATATTAGCTGGTGACGAATAATAAAAACGTTGTTCATGGGCCATATTAGACAGCGTTGTGGGCTAATTGGACATGGTGCTCACGGAGCACCCAGGAGCTGGGAGGTCCAGCACCACCGCGTCCACAACACACCTAACAGACACGGCAGTTTTCTCCGTCATGCATCTGCAGCTGGTACTCAGCTTACCGACTTTTCAGGACGTGACTCAGTCGTGCGTCGTATGGCATGCTAACCGTCTTGCATGCACGGTTCCTGCATGATCAGAAATCCAAACCCTTAGCCTAGCTAGCTATGTGTATAAGCTGCAGGGCGCACACAAGAAACTGAGAGAAATAAAGACAGTTAGGTATGGATGGAGGGGTGCCATGCGCGAGGAGGAAGAGAGCCGGATGCAGCCAAGGATGAATTGCCGGCCGCCGCCGGCGTTGCTTCGCTCCAGCGATTCGCTCGCGTCCGTCGGCGGCTCCGGCCGGTCGTTGATCGCTGGCCGGCAAGTCCATCCTTGGCTACACATAGCTCTCTTCTTATCACGCATGGCCCACCCGCCAAGACGGCTCACAGAGCTGCTTCCAGATCCGATTTCTCTTCGATCGACTGCATGCGCCCGAATATGTAAATACGAGGTAATATACTAGGTTTAGCAATCCAATTAATAAATACGAGGTATTATTACAAATTACTTTAATTATTTGCCAGGTTTTCACAGAGCTCGATCGATCACTGTTAGGTTTTTTTTTCCCCCTTAGAATCTATCGATCACTGTTAGTGCTGGGCAAAGATCCAGCCACGGTTACCAAGCCCAAGGCCCGTGCCTGAAATTTAACGAGTCGAGCTTGTGCTGGGCCAAGGCTAATTTCATGTTACATGCCAGCCTGGGCCAAATCTGCTTGGGCCTGGCTCTTTTTTGTTTGTCGCCTCCGACGACACTCCCCTCGTCTGACTGACATTTGGCAATTTGCGACCAGATCTGAAACTTCAGCTTTTATTAGTAGCACAGACTCTAATTTTTGTCATTTCTCTATTAATAATATGTAAACCACTGTAATTAATAAATTTTTTCAGAAGCATGCGATGTAATCATACCACCGTCATCACAAAAAAAAAAGGGTAATCATACGGCAGTTCAGATTCATACAAGGGGAAATGTTATATACTACTCATTTGCTGTAGAAAACGATGCCAAACAAGGTTTGAAACCTCATGTGCATTACCACCTTTCTACCGGCTGGGAATAATCATTGCATGAAAAGGGGTTGCTGGTACCCTTGGTGGCTGTGTTCCCATCAACTTTTTGGCACTTCATAATCACATAAAGAGAAATAAGAGAATATTAGTACAGCTAAGACGATCTAAGAAAGATTTGAAATGCCAAATTTTGGGCCTAAGGCCACCTAAAAAAACTTTGGAGCTCTCAATGCACTTACACTTGAAAATGGTATAGCTTTTCGAGGTAAGTCATACCAATAAATAAACTAGACTATTTATTTATAACCAGAACCAGAGGTAGGACATGCACAGGATCTTGGTGCGGACAAAAGAGGCGTAATAATTCATGATAAAGAGGGAGATGGAGGTGCACCAAATCCTATCTCAATCGGGTCATGAAGCATCATATCAGATGAGAAAGAAGCGGCAGAAAACGGAAAGTCTACTATCATTATGTTTCCACTTTGAATATCAAATCAATCCTTAGAGCCTTCCTTAAAATTTGGTATTATTGTTTGGCTATGTCATATATTTCCCTTATCTTTGTTTAATCAATGTTTTGTTTACAGAAGAAAAATGGAAGATCAGAAATTAAGGTTTAATTCTTCAAAAGGTTGGGGCCTATTAATTATTCCCTCCGCTTTGTTTCTCTTGGCGTTCATACAGGAATGTTTGTTTAAATTATACCAATCTCCATGGTTGAATATCAACAAAAGAAAACAGAGGAAGTAAGCCATATACTAGAGAATGCAACTGGCGCCACAGTTCAGGAAGGTTTTCTCCTCATAGTTCCAAATTATAACACGTTATTGCTTGTTATCTACTTTGTTCAAAATGGGAGCAGAGCAAACAAAAGTCCATTTGAATGGTTTCAGCAAGATCTTCACGAAATTTACTTTACCTGCAGATCTTCAATGTTATCTGGATGGGCTTAAGTTAAAAAAGTGATCCTGCGTGTACGCTTGGTTCATTGGTTGATCCTGTATGTTATACAAGAAGTTTTACAGGACTAGATATTTACTTACCAGATTCATTAAATTCGATCTGCATCTGATCCACACCATGACCTTGGATTATTTATTTATTTATTTATTTTGCGACAACATGACCTTGGATTTGTACTGCACTACTTACAACTCTGTTTTTCTTTTGTTGAGTATACGTCTAGGCTCTAGCTAGTAGTGATGCTGTGCGACCCTTAAGTTATACTTAAAAAAGAAAAGATAAGAAGCATATATGATAAGCAATAGCACACTGACCGAATCTGACCTGATTTCATCCCTACCTTTGAGGGAAACAGACACATCTCCGGTGTACAAAGCAGTGACCACAGAGCGCAATAGAACAGCTACCCTTCAGACAAGATTATATTCCTTCCGGTAGCCACAGCCTGGCCCACAAATCTTGCACAAAAAGATGAAAATCCAGACAGAAAGGTCCATATATCCCATGCTCTAGTAAGTGGATAGGTCCTTCAACAAACAGCTGATCACCCTCAATATAGCAGTGGCATAACTTTGTGCCAAGCGAATCCTCTCCAAAAATATGGAAATGGATAGGTCAAAAGGCTGGCCCACTGCACCGGCAATACATCTCATGTCAACTTTTTTCGAAAGACCCATTACATGTCAACTTTTGCTTGCCTATAAATTTCCCTTCAACAAGCTGCTGTTCATCACTCCATAAGAATCGAGTGACCTCAAGACCAGAGAAGGTAGCTTCCAGAGGGAAAGCTGTATGTCCCTAAATGCCTGGGGGGCAATGCAAGAGGAGGCAGAGAGCAGGAGATGCAGCCAAGGATGACTTGCCGGCGCCCGCTTGCCGGCGTGTTCATGGCGTGCATGCATGGTTGCCAACCATCTGACGGCCGGCAAGTCCGTCCTTGGCTACACCTTGCTCTCTGCCCATCATGTGTTGCCTTTCCTCGGCTTGAGAGTAGCAAGTGTCATATAAATTGCTAAATTGCCAGTTGCATAGTTGTTAACACGTATGTGCTTGCATGCAGGACACTAGTAGACTTCTACTATATCACAGCTTTCACAAACTGCAAGCCGAAGCTGCAATTTGTCATTGTAATGTTATTTTTTCAATTGCTATCTAATCATATGTAGTTTAGGTGTTTGTGACAACGTATCGTCCTAAACCCCACCCAACCTGGTCGGACCTACCCTACGTGCAATGAGCTTTGCATACCCTAAGTTATTAGTGAATCTTGGACTTGAGGATGCATTTCCCTGAAGATAAGATCACAACCAGATGGATAACTTTTTGGTTTCTTTAGGACTGGGAATTTCTACAAAATCCTAGCTGTCTAGTAATTTTATTAGACTTTCGTTTCCGGTGTGTAAGGCTTTGATGATCACAGTTCATTATTTTGATTCTTTGGGTTAACGTTTCACTCTCTCATGTCATAGCTTGACAGGTATCATTTCCAAAAGTAAAAGCCATTTATTTAGTAGTTTCAAATAAAGTTTAATGGTACTTCTTGACTTTTGTTACTTTTAAGAATGGTAAAAGGGTCATGCAAGCTTGGTGCTGTTAATTACCACTCACGTTACTATTTGAAAGATTAATGGCCGAGGTGTTACATTAGGCCTGGGTGCTGCCGGCATAATTGCTGGTGCATTGGCGCATGTGATCCCAGTGCTATCTGCATCGCACAACGGTAGTAGCAAATGTGTACAAGGAGCACATGCGCCGCCCTGCCATGTTATGACACCACCTCATCCATAGTTCAAGCATTTTTGTAATTGTACATGGGCGCACCTCATAATTAATGATAGGTTTACTTATATTTTTTGGGGGATACATAGTAAGTAAAAGTTAGGATCAATCATCTGCAACAAAGAGCCATCTTTGACAAAAAAAATGGCATGAACAGTTCAACACAGTAATGAGATCTAGTCATTGATATGGAGCCAGATCAAAGCAGCGTCCATTTACTTAGACATCGCTTAACATGAAGACGACCGATTGCCTCAATTGATGTCGGACATGCCAAAAGTGTTCTAAAATTGATACTTCTGTTTACGAGCTCATGGAGAGAAAAAAAATTGAAGGAGATTTGTTTGCTCGAAACTTCAATCTACTATTTCAAATAAATTGGGTTGTCAAGATGAATACTATTTTGTCATGGGTTTTTTCTTCTACACATATTATCACTAGTTTACCTTATGGTGACAAGCTATATGTGTTGTGCCTGTCTCAAGTTTAATTAGAGATACAATGCTTGACGTACATCAAGAAACATGAAAGTAGGCCTTGGTAGTTGCGACGACAGGTATTGCCCTCGAACCTGGGTAGATTGAAATTTTAGTGCTAATCTTTGTATTGGACCACTTGTGCACCATCTTTAGCCCCTAGTTATCCAGTACAAAGCAGAAAGTTTGATTTTTTGGAACCATCATTGTTCTAACTCTAGCTTCACCACTAGGCCTTGGCATTATTGCGGTTATTGCGGCTATGCAAAATTTCTACTAGCTACTACTGAACACTACTGAAACCTAAATATCCCTGTGTGCTGAAACCCATCAAGGAAAGGCGAAATACCGTTAGGGAAATTACCTTTGTGCGTGAACCGTCACGCAAAAGCAGTCAGGGATATTCTTGGCCATCACGGGCATTTCGGTTTTCACTGAGTGAAAGTCCAAGCAAAAATGTTAGTGCTCACTATAATATATGCTCAAAAACTCTCATACAAGCTACAAATTTCCCTATTATTTACCTTGTTTTGCTTCTCAAGCTAGACGAGAAAATTTGGCTAAAAAGTTTCTACTTGGTCTCCCTAGTTTCTTTTCTGGCTCCGCCCGCCAGAACGCTCGCTCGGGCAGGGGACGTGTACAAGACTGCCCCAACATACATGGGGTGATCTGCAAAACTCAGCCAAAATTTTCGTTTCCCTCAAAAGAGGAAGGAGCTCTTCCACTTCCTCCCCGCCTTCTCCGCCGAGCACAAAGGCCACGCAAAATCCTTCTTTTTTTCTTTTCCCCGTTGCAATTATTCCCAGCGTTACTGCCCCCTTTCTCCTAGGAACGCTCCGCTCGAGCCACTCGGTGTCCACCCCGCACAAAGCACAAATCTTGCGCGCGTCGCCTGCGTTTCCCTGGGCCGATCCCCGCCGCGCGGTTTCCTGGATCGGCGCTCGCCGGTCACCCCAATCTGCAGGTACGAACGAGCATTTCCCGTTTCTCCCCGGAATTTCGCATTGCGTTGCGATTATCTTTTGGGTATCTTCTTTTGGATGGCTGCGGCGTGGGTTGATTCGATCTTGCGGTTTGTGTGGGCGGATGAGCGAATCGCAGTTCCTATGGGGACTGTATGATGCCGCGATTTTCGCGGAACGTTCTGGATCCGCGGGAGTGAAAAATCGGGTGAAATTCCGTGTTTTTGGTGTGTAACGTTGCAACCTTTAGGCGAATTTTGTTTCTGATAGATATGATCGTTGTTTGGGTCCCTATTAGTTCGCCAGTGTGATATGGGGAAAGAATTGTAACGTTTATTGTGGTTCCTCAAGTCCACGATCCGGGGCACTGGATGATATTTGGAATAAGAAAATGTGGGCCACCTTGTTGGGAGAATTTTGTTCTAATTATTTTTTGAATTTCTATAGTAAAATCCTCATATTGTTCTGACGGTTAAAAATGATGGTGGACGTAAGCTAAGTGGTAGAGCTGAAAATGAACATGGAGTTGACTGTATTTTGGCCCGATATTCCTGGCTCACACATTGCATCTAACGTTATCTAACCCCAATCATGTCCAGGCTCTATTTGGTGGTTTTTTAAAAAAATCACTGACGTTCAGAATTTTAAAAATTCTTTAATTAATTAAATACGAAAAGGATATTCCTTTCCAAATTAAACCACTGAGAATTCTAGAAGTCCAAATCTGCAAAGAAACCACGAATCTGGAATCTAGAAGGATCACCCATTATTTTTCATATCACATACACATTTGTAGTCTATGGGTAGCACAAGGAAGCAATCTGAACTTACCCTTAGTGTAAATGGAATAAGTAACAAGTTTAGAGTGTCAACTAACTGAATCTGGATACGTGCGCTTTAGAACTGATGTTGTTTTGGAACATGTATATTAAATGGTGACTAAACCTGTGTTAGGTTGGAATTCCACCCTTGAAAATGGTTTTCCCTGTTTGGATAATTCAGCTTAATACAAAAAGTCGTAACATCGTAAGTACAATATATGTATTCATTGTTTTATTCCTGTATTTGAGAGAGAATGCAGTTGTGCGTACATATATATATATATCCCAGAACCTCGAACAATTTATTCTTTTTTGGTTTCAAATTATGTATTGATAGTTCCAAAAATGCTTATTTTAATTTATTTGGCATTAAACATAGACATATTGGAAATTGCATTTCTTATTTGTAGACTAGAGTAAATATTTGAAAAATCCTTGTAAAATAAAATTAACTTTATAACATGTTAAGTAAATTGCAATATCCATTTGGCATATGATTTTCAATAATTACGTTCTGTTATTTTGCAGAAGTTTTGTAGAAACAAAGGTGTTGTCTTAACTTCAGAGTTGGACACTTTAACCAAAAGGTTTGCTTTGTTTTTCTGAGGAATGTACAGTAGGGGGAGCCCCTACTGTGCCAAAAGGTTTGCTTAGTCTAGTTGAGAACAACGAAGATGGGACACCTTACTCTGCGAGGACAAAAAGGATGAAGTGGTACCAGGTGTGGAAATTTGGATTCAAGGATATGAAAGGTGTTCCGATGCCTCGCTTAAGGGCATCTCCAAGAAGACGGATATGGATATCGGTGGCTATAGCATTCATCATCATCACCGTGCTATGGGCCTATCTCTATCCACCCCAGGATTATACGTATCCTGTTAGGGACTGGTTCCCCTCAGAACCTACCCGGGAACTGACAGATCAGGAAACCGCTGCGCGTGTTGTCTTTAGACAGATCCTCTCGACACCTCCTTTTATATCAAGGAATCCAAAAATTGCCTTCATGTTCTTGACTCCAGGCCAGCTGCCGTTCGAAAGATTGTGGGAGTTATTCTTTAAGGTAATACCATGGCATGTGCCCTTGTGTGTATTAATATGCACTAACAAACTTTGTGCACGATATGGTTAATTCTGTTACTGACTCTGCATTTACCCCTTTTGATTTTATTCCCTGAGAGTTCTAAGTGGGACACATAGTAGAAAGTTAATGCTTTCTAATTTGTAGGAGTAAGTTGCATAGTTGATCTACAGTTATTCAACAGAGAAGCAATATAAACTTTGAGCTCCTTTTTTTTTATATGACATATTTTTCTCTACAGGGCCATGAGGGGAGGTACACCATATATGTTCATGCGTCACGTGAAAAGCCTGAACATGTCAGCCCCATATTTGCTGGACGAGACATACATAGTGAAAAGGTAATGCCTCTATAAGGATGAACCTTTATTTGCATAAATGAGGTAGTATGACAGGAAGATTTTTATAGTTGCTTAACAAGTACATAATAGGGTACTGCTCTCTAGTTTCAAGGAAATGTCCAGAGACTTGTGATCCAGTTCCATAGATAAAAGATATTAATCCCTATGAACATTTGTCCTTGATGGGCTATCGTTGAGTTTTCATTGCCAGACATAATGAAACACTTAGGACTTGCTTGTGGTCGCTGTGATATAATGTTCTGATGCTGTGGAATTTAGTTGGGGAATATTTTTTTTGCCAGTTATATATTGTCGGGAAGAACTTCTAGTGCTCTCAACACATGTGGTGCTACCGTATTACCAAATTGGATCTGATAAGGATTCTTTCAACTAACAAACTGCTTCCAAAATTAGAAATAAATAAATGATTTTCTTAAAACCACTACAATGTCAAGCGTGATGTTAAAAGTACCAGATTAATCTGAAGTTAAAAGCAAAGAAATAGAAGAGGAAACAGTTCAATTTGGCTTTGGTGATTGCAGTAACCATAACAGGTGTGCGTGACTCGAAATTAAAACTTGTCTAGCAACTTGTTCCCAAACATCGTACCTGAATATGATCTGATTTGATAGACTTGATTTGGCCTAAGACATATAAACTGCAGCTTTAGAGTAGAAGAATATTTATTACACATTTAATATATTGTGTGATTGTGATATTGGGGACTCCACACAGGTAGGATGGGGTATGATTTCTATGGTTGATGCTGAGAGGAGATTGTTGGCAAAGGCTCTAGAAGACATAGACAATCAACATTTCGTATTGCTTTCTGACAGGTTATCAATAAATTCCAAAATCTATATCACTCCCATCTCACTTAGTTGCATGTTTGTTTCTTAACCATACCTTAAAACTATGATTTCAGCTGTGTTCCTCTTCACAATTTTGATTATGTTTATGACTTCCTGATGGGATCAAGGCATAGTTTTCTGGACTGGTGAGATGGTGTTCTCTCTCAAGTATCAACTATGGTTCAGCCATTTATATCCATACTGTCGCAGACCAGTGTCAGACTTTTACTTCGGTTCTTATTTACAGTCACCATGTTTTTCGGCCTGCTTACATTCTTATTTACTTCCTGGCTAGCTTTCACGATCCTGGACCACATGGAGTTTTTAGATATTCCAAAAATATGTTACCTGAGGTTCGAGAGACAGAATTCAGGAAGGGTTCACAGGTCAGATTATGATTCTCCTTTTAGTTCACATACTTTGTATTTGTAATCGAGCAATGGGCTATAAGGCACAGTTAAATCCTTTGAGAATTTATTTTGTGACATTGGTTAAATGCATTAAACTAAGTACTTAATGTAAACTTTTGTACATGCAGTGGTTCTCAATGAAGCGGCAACATGCAATGGTGGTGATTGCAGACAGCCTTTATTACACCAAGTTCAGGCATTACTGCAGGGTAATCCAATTATACTCTTAGTGGCTTTCCTTTTGTATGTGGCATTACTGCAGGCACTTACTCTAGGCACGAGCAGAGTAATTTTTGGTGTTGATTAACATAGGTCAATGCTCAGATACTGCATTTCATTCTAGCTTGCAGTTTACAGTTTTATCTTAAGTGCTTTACTATTTCTCTCAGTATTTGATATCCTATTTTGTACTACTGTTATCTGTGCACGTGCTTTCATATGGTCTGATGTCTATGATTTGGTTGATGACATGTTTAAACAATACGTTTGCACATAATGTTTGCCTTATTTTATTGACACATCAAAAATGTTTCTCCATTACCAGTGTTCTCTCTTCCTCTTGAAATAAGTGGCGGATCTTCTTTCTTTAAAAAAAAATATCCGTTTTGTATGCTTTTTAAAAAAAATTACTCAAGGGTCGAAACTTTTTGCATGGTCCTAGCGTTATTTGCATAACTTTGATTGATCTCATCATTTTGTGTTTATAGCACTAATATATCTTCTTAATAATTTGCATCTTTTATTGTGTGATGCCCTTTTCACAGCCGGGAATGGAAGAAGGCCGCAATTGTTATGCTGATGAGCATTATTTGCCGACACTATTCCATGTATGTATTCAGTTTACATTGCATTTCCTATTATGATAAAGTTTCAAACATTGAGAGCCCTCATTTGCACTATCAGATGATGGATCCTGCTGGAATTGCTAATTGGTCTGTGACTTACGTTGATTGGTCAGAAGGAAAGTGGCATCCTAGATCATTCCGAGCTAAGGATGTCACTTATGAGCTCCTAAAGAATATGACTGTACGTTTACATTTATTTAGATCATCTTATAATACGATTAAGATGCACCGTTACCTTATTTTTATGCCTTTAACCCTCATTTTTTTCTGTAGTCCATGGATGTGAGCTGCCATATCACCAGTGATGAGAAGGTCTGTATCTCCTAAATAATTTTTGCACTGTTTTTTGATGAGTTTGAAGGGGTAACTTTCTCGAGTAAGAAGAAATTTGAATTTGTTTGCTGAATTATTGCTGTTGCTTTGTTACTCTATTATTTTCAGAGTGTGTGAATAAACATATATTTGAGGAAGCAATTATTCCAGTAACATTTTTCATATATATGCACATCAGAATCAGTTGCTCCTTTCCTGTAAAAAAATTTTGTCAGCAAATTGTTCAACTGTGACATTATTAAACTCAAGGAGAAAATTACTGAGCGTCCTGTTCTTCTCTCTTGTTGTCTGTGCAGAAAGAGCTTTTGCAGAGGCCTTGCTTGTGGAATGGACTGAAGAGACCATGCTATTTGTTTGCAAGGAAGTTCTACCCTGAAGCATTAAACAATCTCATGAACCTATTCTCGAATTATACCATTTTCTGAGTTATCAGGAAAACACACATTTTTTAGGCATTTGGCGACTCAAATTTTTTGTATATTGCTGGGGTGATGCAGAATCTCAGTATATAGAATATGGGAGGAGGCTTGCACTGCAGAAATATTAGGTTGGGTTGTTATCTTGATTAGTGATAAGTTGTTTTGGATTTATTTTTGTTAGCAATCAATTCAGAGTTAATATTTCTTGTTTACTCAATTACTTGTCAAAATTTTGTCACTTATCCCTGCACAAAAAGAACGCTTAAAAAGGCCAACCATATATTTATGCATGTTCATTCATTAGAGGGCATGTATTTGCTACTAAGGAGTACCTACTGCTTTGGGCATGTTTTGTCAAAAGTGATGGAAAGCAAAAATAGAAGGAAATGAAACATTTAATTCCTTAATGAAACTAAGTTATTCAATATTTTCTCATTTGGAAATGGAGTGAATGTCTGACATGATGGAGACAAAGTGCTTCGTCGAATTCTAAGTATTCTGATGTGATGATCCTTTGCTTTGGGCTCACAGGTGCATGTGCTTGTTACAATTCATATTGGCATACACCGTGCGCTATTTTCACATGTTGATCACATCGACAAGAAGGATGAGACGTGCCTAGCTGTTATCATTGTGTCGTACACACATTGTTTTGCCTCCGGTAATTTTTTGAATCTCTTGTTACATCAGTGTTCAATGGCTGCAATGGGTGACAGAAAATAGAAGGCGCGGACTTGGCCATAATCACAGTATGGGTACCCGCTCACCTGTTCGTGTTATTCTTGCAACCATCAGTTATATATATAGCGGTTTATATTTGCAACCATTGGTTGAGAAATATCTGGAGGTCCTAAGAAGCTAGATGCCTATTTATTATGATATTAACACTATATCAAATGAGTACCCAATGGCACTTCAATACATGTCACAAGATCCTCCATTGTGTTGCGATAGGCCGTGTTCAGTAGATATTTTTTTCTTGGCTGTGGATGCAGCAGCCGCTGTTTGCTACTTTCAGAGTACTCACATTGCTAGTGTCCGCAGCACTGCACAGCCGCAGCTGTTGTTCCGAACGCAGCCATAACTGGATTAATTTGTGTGTATGTGTAAGCATCCCCCCCCCCCCCCCCCCCCCCTCTCCCCCAAAAAAATCTTGTGTCTATGCCATTTGCAATTGTGTCTACGTCACGAGCTAGTGGTGTAAACACACTAATTCAAATGATGGCCAATAACATTTTTAGAGAAGGAAGACCATTTGATTTCAATTAAGGTCGACGGGGAGAGTATATATATAGCATAGATCGTGGAAATGCTTAATTATAATGATATGTCAAAGCATCATAGCCAAGAATATTAATTAACATGGATATATATTGTGTCGAGTTCACTGGATTTCACCACTTAGCATATACCTGTGATAGGTAAAGAGATGTATGCATTGAATTTACGACCTAAAAAATGATTTGGGTGCTGGAATGGTAATGACTCAATGCGAAGCTTGAAATGTCTTGCCCTTCTGTTATGTTTTCTGTGTTTGAGAAGAGAATTAAGCTTTTAAAAGTGAAGAGAATTAAGCTTTTAAAAGTTCATCCCAACGATGTTCACACTAGAGCACGTCCGTTGTAGCGTAGTATAGCTAGTTGACAAATTATACAAAAAGAGTACGATTGGTTTTACTGTTACGGATGATGCTAACTAAAAATGATCAATATATGTCCTTTGTGTCTGTGTCATACACACAAGTTCAAATGGAACACACAATTGTTTTTTTTTTAAAGTTGAAACTCACTTTGTGGGAAGTTCATCGCTGCCGACATCCTTGAGTGACGTGTTCATCTATCGACGAGTGTGAGGCCAGTCCGATCCTCGACCTCCGTAGATTGTTTCACCTCAATTGTCACGTTCGAAAATGGCGGCGAAGATGATCTTGCTCAATTCTGTTTGAACCAGTCCAGAATTGGGTTGTGGCCAATAAATCATGTATCACAGAATTGGATTTGGATAAATTCAGAAGACATGAAACTACAGAATCCAGTACATACATCACTAGGGTTGGACATACATGACCATTGGATTTGGATCAAGTACCCACGAACTGAAGAAATTAGTGCAAGAAACTAGTGATTTGGATCGCTACCTTGCACGTCCTTGCCACCACGAGCTTTAGGAATAGAGTGAGCAAGATTTGGGAGGACTCGCCGTGCACCGGTTCGAGTGGCTCTTCCAGTGCGCCGGGCGCGCGACGACGACGACAGCACGGCGCCGCGCTCGCCGAGCCACGGTGTAACACCCCAAAATTTCAAAGCAAATAAAAAGAAATAAAAATCACTCCAAATTTTAATTTTTGTCTCGTTCTTACCTTTTCATGATTTTTTTTCAAAACAAAATGCACCAAATAAATTAAAACCTAGTTAGAATATGAAATTTTCTAAATATTAAAACTTGTGCTCAAGTGTTTTCTTTCATTTAAAATTCACTAAAAGTTTGAACTTTGAATTTACAACAAACTAAAATAATTGTATGTTAAACTCTTGCAAATTCACCCCGAATTTAAATTTTGACTTTTGAAACCTTGCACAAAAATTCATCATATGCATCTGTGAGTTCCTTGTTTTATTTTGAGTGTTTGCCTGACTTTGATTTCCAGTCAAATTGAATTCACATTCAAATTTGAGTTCCTGTTTAATCTCAGAAAAGAATAAACCTATTTCCAATTCCTAAAGCTATTTCGGGCCGAAACCCTCCTCCCTCTCCTTTCGGCCCAGCCAGCTTCCCCCTTCCCTTTTTCTTTTCTCCAGAATCAATCGTGGGCCGCACCAACTCCCTCAGCCCAACACGCCACGGCCCAGTCCGGCCCACCTCCCCTTCTTCCTCCTCCGTACCAGTGGACATAACAACCGACGCCGCCGTCGGACTGCCGGACCTCCCGCTCCTCCAATCCGCCGCATCGTCGTATGCGCGCATGCGCCGCCCGGCCAACCGCGAAGCCTCCGTGCCTGCGTCGACCCCACGCGCCGCGCCACGAACCAATCCCCGCGTCGCGTGCTGCACGGACGCCGCTAAACGCGGCCAACATTTAACTCCGGCGAGCTCCCTTCGCCCCGAAGCAACCTTCCCTCCTCCGCCTATAAAACGAGCGTCGAGCTTCTATTTCCCTTCCCCAAATCTCATTTTCCCTCTCCGAGCACCACACAGCCCCAATTTCTTGTTTTTCCCCCTTTCTTCGCCATTGCCGGCCGCCCTCAAATTCGCCCGCTCCGGCGAGATGCTCGCCTCCATCCTCGCGCGCTAGCTGCGACGTGCTCCGTCACCTCGTTCGCACCCCCTCCCAGAGCTCGAGGAGCCCCGGAGCACTATCCTCGCCGAGCGCCGCCGTTCATCGCCGCATGTGCTCGACGAGGACGACCTTCCCGGCCACGCTCAGCCAAGCACCTGCGCGCCCCACTTTCACCTCGTCGCTGAGAGCCTCCCCGGCCTACACAAGCGCGACGCGTCGCTTTCCCTCGTCCACAGCACCTCGCGCCACCACCGGGCGCCGCCGCCGCCGCACACCGCGCCCCATCCTCGTCGTCGGGCGCCCCCAGCTCCTCCGTCGACGAAGACATGACGACGAGCCTCGCCGCATCGCACTGCCCCTCCTGCACTACCTCTCCGCCCGACTCTGCTACCGGAGCCCCCGGTCTGTGGAGCGCCGCCACCTTGCCGCCGCCTCACGTCGTCCCCGCGCGCCCTGGATCCGCGCAACGTCGACGTGCCCCTCTGTGAGATCCCCATGCCCTTCTCTCTCTCGTAGTCTTTTTCTTGCTCGATTTGGGCCACCGGAGCCCCGGAACGGCGAGCTCCGGCGAGCTTCCAATGGCGCCGCCGCCACTGCTGGCTCCGGCCGCCACCCACCTCGCCGGAGAAGCCTCAACCCTCCATTTCCCAGTCAACGATCAAGATTAGAACCCACGTACCCCTTCGATTTCATTAAATCTTAGCCTTCCGTTTCGAATCCAACGTTCCAGATTGATCTAGTTCACCGTGGACGCGAACCCCTCCTGGTCCACCGAGCTTGTGGACACGGTCCACCGAATTTCCAATAGAAAAATAAATCCAGAAACCCTAGGAAATCCCCAGACCCTGAAATCTTGCAGATAGGTCCTTGACCTTTTCTGTAATTTGGTTTAGGTCCTCTATTTTTTACAGAAACAACCTTATACTTTTCTGTAATTACCTTTTAGCCCTATCTTTTTACATAAAGGACCCTATACTTTTCTGTAATTATATTTTAGCCCCTTCCTTTTTACACCGAGGCTCATAAACTTTCTGTATTTACATTTCAGTCCAATTGTTCTTTCTATAATTATAGATATGCCCTTGGCATACTTCTGTAATTACAAATAAGCCCCTAAAACCTATAAAACCTTGTATCTTTTCAACCGTAACTCCGTTTTGAGCGATTCTTGCGCTCACACGTTCGTAGAAACGCGTAGTACCCTTTGGTGCTATTCGCGAAACCCCAAACACATACCAGCAGACCCTAATACCCTAAACTCCTCTCTCTTTTGATATATTCCTTATCAATAAATCATACGACACCAATCTGGCATGTCGTAACCACTCACTTTGTCGTTTAGTGTGAACCTTACAAATCTTGTTGTACCTTTTCACTTCAAAACCTAATACCCTTTTCATCGCAGCTAAGCTACAAGCCTAACCTAGCTCACTCATCGCTCAATTAGTCTTTAATCCAAGTTACCACTTATCGTTATCAGACTCTGTTAATTTACCTTTCCTGTTTATATATGATCTTTCATTGGAACTTTATTGGATTTATTATTCATCGCTATTTTAATTGCTCGTTGGTCTTATCGATTGATCCTTGTCTTTTATTCGCAACCATGCATCCATGTCATGCTCAATCACGTACACATGCCATCGTCATGCGCTTAGCTCATGACAAATGACTAGTGGAATAATCTTAGTAATTAATCAATTTAGTAAGTAATTAATAGCTAATCACCATTAGTTAATAACCTAATATAAGTAGGTAATTAAAGTAACACACCTTGCACTTGTACGTTGTTGCATGAACCTTTATATAGGTTACGACCTATATAAAGCCGTAATGCTGCCAATGTACAACTAACACGTACACACACCGTTTCTACCTACACATACCCGCATGCATTTATCATGGTTTAGCATCTCTCATTTACATCAAAAGCCCTAAGTGCTCGATGCATCACCCCTAATAGCCTCTCGTAAGATAATAAGACATTCCTAAAGTAAAACTTAATGCATCATGTATGATTTATGTCTTTTGTCTTTCTTCGGTGTTCTAGCTGTTCTTATTGGAGTTAATTGGATCTTATTCGCTTCCTCTCGATCTTATTTTCTTTTGCGGTAGTTTGTTTATACGGTATATTCACTACAAGAGAATTGGCCTGTAGAGGCAACTTGTTTATATACTAGAGGCATTTTTTTGTTGCCTCTAGACACTTGTAGAGGCATTTATTAAAATGTCTCATAAATGCCTCCTCATGCACTGTCTCTAGGATGTAGTGGCACTTTTCTAATTGCCTCTTTAGAATTAGAGACATTTAAATAAAGGCATTAGATAGTGCCTCAATAAACATAGAGACACCTTTTTGTTGTAATGAAAAATAATATAAGAAAAAAAACTCTTGTTAGAACCAATCCTTGAACTCAAGACCTCTTGTCTTGTGGCAACACTTGCTCTACTCTGCTAACCAACTCAACCTCACATCACACCTGTCATATGTATAGAGTATTATTATTATAACAAGTCTCTAAGGTGCCTCAAACATCTAAAATAATGCCTCTATGGACCAAATAATGCCTCAAACAATGTCTCTACTACTTTTAGAGACGTTTTTGAAATGCCATAAAGAAAATGCCGCTTTTTATTTGTTATCGACGTTTTAAAAAATGTCTCTAAAGTGCCTCTACTATCAATTCTACATAGTCTCCATTGAAATATCTCTCTCTATGTTTGAGACACTTTCTAAAGTGCCACAATAAGTTGCCTCTACACTACATTATGGCAATTTATAGAGGCAAATTAAAAAAAGTCTCTAGTAAAATGCCTCTACAAGAGGTTTTTGTTGTAGTGATTTCTATCCGCTAGCTTACGTGAGATCCGAGGAAGAGCCAGAAGGATTCAAGGAAGATCCAGAAGATTCAAGCTTCAAGGACGAGCAGGAAGACACAAGCTTCAAGGGCGAACTTGAAGACATCGACCTTGACGGAAGATCGTGAAGACTCAGAACCTGGTTGAAGATTAGGATATCGTTTATCAGGCAAGCTCTACATCTCCTTGATCATGATTGAACCTACTGTTTTCGCAATGCACCTATAGAGCCTACTCTAGTATTATGCATCACTTGCTATTTTACTGATTGTGTAGCTATGGTCCTACTTGCTTATTGATATTGATGTCTGTTACTTAGGCGTTAATATCTGAATCCTTGTTTACCCTTTGTTTACCTGTCACCTTGATAACCCTAGGATAGTTCCATCATTTCTATGATAGCACTTTTACCTTGCTACTAAAATGCTTAGGACCCCTGCAATGTTTCTACATTGCTACACCTTACTCACATATATGTTTTACAACTGTGTTAAATGAGTTTAGTGGTGTGCGTGATATACTGGGTTGGGAGTAGCACAACTGTGTTAGGTGATGATGATGATGGTGACGGTGATGATGGGATTGGTTGGATTGCGGGCAAGGCCACTAGTGGATTGTTGTTGGTGTAATAGACCCCTAGTGTGGGATATGGTGCTTGCCCGGCCATATAAGGACCGGTTCTGACGCCCGTAAACATAATGATTCTCGTACAACCACGGAACCCCTATGGGAAGGACCTACCCTATCTTCCTGGTATTCTTGCAAATGCCATCTGGAGGCCAGTCGAGGCAACGAAAGCTCAGGAAAAGGACATAGGAAACGTACATATGATCCGGCTCGCGGAACCCGCTATAGGTTACGGGAGTGCCGCCCGTCCTGGTATATGTTACAGGATCCTGCTATTTGTTACAGGAGCATGACGTACCCTTTTACAGGTGTACAGTGCCAGTGTGTGACCTTTCATGTCACAAGCCCCTGAGTGTGATTTCGTGGTGGAATTGTGAGACTACTCGGAAGAGATGGACTAGGCGTTATGTTACTCTCCGTACAAGAGTGCATAGCCCGTGGGAAAAGATGTACAACCTCTGCAGAGTGTAAAATTCATCCGGATGGACGTTGTCACGGCATATGACACATTATTGTTACGCACGTATGGATTAGCCACTTCTCTCTTTCCTTGGCGTGTGAGTGGGTTGTAGTCAGCCCGTGTTTTGGAAGTGATGGCAAGTGTGCCGGGTCGGTATGATCCTTGAGGTCAGAAGGCCCAACTAAAACTTGGGAACTGGCGGGAAGGCTCCATACTCCCCCAGGGCCAACCAACTAAAATATTGACAATCAATTCCCTGTTTTATCTATGAATCCTTGTCTTGCTTTAGTGAACCCTGCATAAAGCTTGCTTTGCTGCAAATAAACCATATAGCCTCTTCCTTGCTAAGACCAAGTATGCATGTATATATACCCTTGTGTAGTGTAGGGCTTGCTGAGTATCTTTTGTACTCACGCGTTGCGATTGTTGATTTAGTAGGAGAAGACTTCGTAGAAGACGACGACGTTTGGGTTTTCGGTTTTGCCTCTCAAGTGTGCTTGTGGCTTTGGGTCAAGGTTTCCGCTGTCTGCTTCACCGTTAGCTGGTTGGTTGGACTTGGATATTTCCATGTCGTACCGCCACTAAGGGTCCTATATCAGGTATTATGCTTAGTTACCAATTCGAAGTATGCTTTTGATTATCATATCTGTGTTCTTGTGCGTATCGGCTACTGATCCAGGGACTGATACAGGATGCACAACATATTCCAGAAATGGGGTATGACAGAGTGGTATTAGAGCAATGCTTGACTGTAGAACGAAAACCTAGGATCTGTTACGCTCGAAAATGACTATTTTCGAAACTAGTCGCAAAACTTCTCCATAATACTTTTCCCCTCTTGTTAAAAAAAAAAACCCCTTTGCTTCCTTCTCTCCAACAAGAAGAAGTATCTGATCTGGAAACGTCTGTGTACAGGAATGTTCAACCCAATGGATAATGAGGACTATGTGACCGTAGAAGTGGAAGGCAACTTATACCAGGTTTACCGTGCACCGGACATGGTTCCTAAGCAGAGCAATGTCAGGGCCGCTAAAAGCACCAAACCACCAAGAACATGCTTTTATTGCCGTAACCCTGGACACAAGATTGCCAATTGCTCCTACCGTGAGTTCAATGAAGCAAGAGCTACGGTTACCCACATGAAGCATGAAGTACCTCAAGTTCCAGCACCACCTGCACAGGTTCAATCTGCGGTACGGCCAAAGCGTCAAGAGCAAGAAGCTTGGAATAACATGGATGGCACGTACCTGTCAACTCCTGTCCTCGCAAGTGTACTTGCAAAGTTGACTAATCTGAAGGAGTCAGTAAAGAAGATCAATGAAGAGATCGACGATCTCACGAAGCTGCTGCAACCAAGAGATGCCAATGAGAGATGCAACAAGAAGAGAAAGAATGTCATACAAGGATCTGGACAAGTTGTGTCTGGAAAGCTCAAGAAACCCATGATCGTGGCAAAAGGACATACCTTTCACCAACTGACTGATACGCATGAAGGCTCAAGCAGTGCAAATCTGCCGCTCATAGCCAACAGAAGGGTACCACCAGTCAGTCGGACATGCTTTGCCTGCCGAAAGCATGGGCATTTCATAGCAGATTGCCCTGAACTCCTCGAGCAAGGAAATAAAGGTGGCAATAACTAGTGCCAAAAGATTACAACCCTGAAGACGACAAAGTATGTTGAGTATGCAGACATGCTACTTGTGCCAAGATATCCAAAATAAGTCCCTCATAAAGGATGGCTTGGAACAATGTTGTCACTTTCAGTTATGGTACCTTGTCACAAGGATTAATGGTAGTACTTGTAAGGAGTTGTAATCTGAATAATCTAAGTTGTAGTAAAGGTGTAATCCTGTTTGTGAGCAATAAAAGTATCAGTGTTGCTGTGAATTAATGTCTCGAGTCACCCTCAGAGGAAAATGGAATGCAAGTCCAGAAAATCAACCTTGTGAAATGCAATGATCATGAATACATGTGTTTAGTTAGCACTAAACACCAAGCCAGTGAAGCCCCACCAGTGTAGAAGTGTGAGCAATGGTTTTTTCTTTACCGACCAAGTCATATGACCCTCTCGACTCCTTTTTGGTCTTGGACTATTGGTCGAGTTTTTGAGGACAATCTAGATCGATAGTCAGCATACCCTCGAGCCTTAAACCACGTTTGTAGTACGATCACACTCGAAGCCACAACAAATAAATCACGTTGTTTGTGTGATTCGATGTTTTCCTTTTCTTGTTTTGGCTCCTTATTTCTTGATTGTGTGCTCTTAATCTAATCAAGTCAAACAATGTTATAACATAACAACAGTCTAGTAAGAGTAGAAGCTTAACAACAGCTTAAGGCCAAACCTTTCCCTAACCCATGCCTAAATCCCTGTTGCTGAAAGCAGGATGCCGCCAAAGAAGTCTGCCAAGACTCAGAACCGCCAGAAGCGCAAAGCAAAAGCACCTGGAAGGCATGACACTGTTGGAAGAACTGCAAGAGGTGGAACTAACAAAAGAAAGAAGCTAACTACTCAACAACGTCGTGAAGCAAGTCAAAGAGGCCCCACCGCAGCTCACAACCAGGAAACTGAGGCAGTCCACCATGATGAAGAAGAAATCAACCAAGAGACTGTCAACAATGACAACCAGGATAGTAATGTGATGCCTCAACCACCGCCGGTCAATCTCACAGACATGATGGCCAAGCAGAATCAACTCCTGGAAGTAATTTCTCAGGGACAACAAAGCAGTTATGGGATTAATTCTAAGATCACAGAATTTTTGAAGCTCAGGCCACCCGTCTATGACAACACTGAAGATGACCCTTTAACTGCTGATGATTGGCTCAAAAATGTTACCAAGAAGCTCGATACAGTCGCAGCCAGTGACGAAGAGAAAGTTATGTTATCCGCTCACCAACTAGTGGGAGTTGCCGCAGAATGGTGGGATAACTTTAAGGAAACAGTTGCAGACCAAGATGGTATTACATGGGATGAATTTCAACAAGCCTTTCGTGAATATCACATCCCAGAAGGAATCATGGACATGAAAGCAGATGAGTTCCGTAACCTAAAACAAGAATCTCTGGCAGTGAATGAATACATCAGGAAGTTTATGAATTTAGCCCGATATGCCCCAGATGAGGTCAACACAGATCAGAAGAAGCAGAACCGTTTCAGAAAAGGTCTCAACCATAACCTAAGAGTACATTTGGTCACTCACAACTATCCGGACTTCAACACACTGATGAATAAAGCCATTTTGCTTGAAAAAGCTCTGACAGATCAGGAGAATGACAAAAGTCATGAGATCCAACCATCTGAGCCAGAAAGAAAACGTGAAGTAAAAGAATGGAAACATCCCCAGAAGCAGGGATATCCAAGGAGGAAGAAAAACAAACCACGTGCAACCCCTCCTGGCTCTAGGATTCCCAGTACTCGTAAGCAGAGCAGTGAAGACAAACCACCAGAAAAGAAGGTACCAAGAGCAAATCAGAAGTGCTACTTGTGTCGGAATCATGGCCACTTCGTAGCAGACTGCCCTGGAGCTGTCACGCAAGGAGACAACGAGTAACAACCTTGTCAAAGTACAATCTACCGTATCTTGAGTTTGAACGTCAATGGTCACAAGCTTTATGTGAGAAAGTTGTAATAAAAGCAGTCTGTTGAACTCCACGCTTTGCTTTGTCAATCAAGTGTTGTATCGAGAGTTGTATGGTGATGAAATAGATTGTTTGTCCATCTCGAATAAGAGCTGACTTCAAGTGAGATCAATGTTCTTATCTCTTAAGTCTGGTAAAGTCCCTAGTAAACCACCTTTGAGGATAATTTGGAAATACAGGCATTTGGAAAAGTCATCCATGGAATAACAAGAAAAGCCTAAATCTTTTGGATAAGACAAGCAGAGCAACAACTGAATGTTATCCGTGGTACCCAGGTTAAAATCCTTTTAAGTGGGGTAGTACCTGTTGGCGTCTCTTACGGTCACGCAGAAAATACGCGACCGCGGGAGACGCCGGGGGTTATGGTTTGAGTCACTTGCACTATTAACCAAATAATCCACGTCTAGTAACAAGTACTAGATATGTATTATAAGGTTTATCATGTTAATTGAATATCCGCAAGCGGACGGATAACCCGTTGTAGCATTTCACCCGATTGTATTCCAAGGGTATCGTATTTATATTTTCCCAAGGGAAGACATGGTTGACAAGAGTACTTATGTTCATGGTGTTACAAATGATAGATGATATCACCACATTCCAAAACAGGGGTAAAGTTCAATAGTTGAGGATAGTGTGACACACACAAAGGTATCCCACTCTCTCTAATAAAAGGCGAGAGACAATTCTAAGCAATGCTAAGTTAGACTAGTGAGCTACTACTCCTAAAGTACAACATTCATAGAGCGTGCAAGGCCTCTACCTATCATCTAAGATCATGCAAGCGCAAGCAAGCGTGTTATGTCTAGGCAACTTCGGGAGGTCTGGCATACGCAGGGTCTGCCCCGCGACTCCGGCGCATTTACATACTCCTATGTCGTGCCCGAACGTGGAGGGTTCCTTTGGATGGACAGGGCTGTCACTTCCTGCCACCTACCTCTACAAACCGTGGGACACGCACATACTCAAGGGTGGAGAGACAACCCCAGCACCATGCCGGCGTCACTAAACACAACTCTAGATCCCTCGAGGCACCCCCAACCCTTCAGATCGACGGGGTGATAAATCTAGAGCACCTTTGCAGGACAGAGAGCCCAATGCCAAAACATAAGAACAACTAGCCTAACTAGCATGAATTAAACAAAAGGATCAAAGCAAGCACTAAGTTATGCATAAGCGTTCGTCGCTCAAGAACGAGCGACGAACGACGATCAATTAAATACGTGCAAGAATAATCGATAATCAAGCATGAACGAACAAGGAACGCTCGATGTATGTTTGCTAGCGATCATCGATGAACGATGAACGAATGATGAACAAACATGAACGAGCGATGAACAAACATGAACGAACGATGAACATTCATGCAGGATCATGATCAAACTACTAAGCACATAACAACTATAGGAACGAATGTATTCCATTAGACGAAGAACAAGTCTTACAAAGAGAGGATACAAGAGCTATACCCAATTCTCCACAAGACCTTGGGAGCAATGAGGCAGCCCACTACTCAGCCTAGCACTACCTAGAAGAGTCTCTAGCTCTAGCGTGAGGAGAGGAGGGAATGATCCTTGTGTTGTGGTGTGTCCTCCAGGAGGGGGGGTACCCCTTTATTTATAGTCTTGAAGGTCGGTTTCTGGAGGCGGTTCCTGAGGTCGGTGGCATTTAATGCAGGGGGAACCGACCTCCAGAGGTCGGTTACAAACCGCCATAAAAAGATGGGCCCAGGGGGCCACCCTGCCAGGTCGGCCGACCTGGCCAAGGGGGGTCGGTCGACCTGTGCCTGGCCCCACCTGGGCTGGGCTTTGGCAGGTGGCTCCCCCTCTGGGTCTTCTTCTCTGGTCCAGGTGCATTAGGCCTTGGTTGTGTTGGACTTTGACGATATTTGGCCTTTTGTCTTGGAGTTGTATTCCCGCGGCGAACGACGTTTGGGTTTTCGGTTCTGCCTCTCAAGTGTGCTTGTGGCTTTGGGCCAAGGTTTCCGCTGTGTGCTTCACCGTTAGCTGGTTGGTTGGACTTGGATATTTCCTTGTCGTACCGCCACTAAGGGTCCTATATCAGGTATTATGCTTAGTTACCAATTCGAAGTATGCTTTTGATTATCATATCTGTGTTCTTGTGCGTATCAGCTACTGATCCAGGGACTGATACAGGATGCACAACATATTCCAGAAATGGGGTATCACACACGGCCAACCATGGCGCACGGAGATGGATGGATGAGGATGGCGCGCCCACGCCAGCGGCGACAGGCAACAACTTGCGGTCATGTCCCACATAGGAGGGGAGCTCGGTTGAGGACGGCGTCGCGCCGGAGGCCGGGGCGAGGGAGAGCGCGGCCCGGCGGAGGGCGCCATGGAGCGCCGGAGCAGGGGAGCAGGCGGCGGCGGGCAGGGGATAGAGGAGCAGATATAGTTCACTGTTGCACGATTTGGGCCACCGGAGCCCCGGAACGGCGAGCTCCGGCGAGCTTCCAATGGCGCCGCCGCCACTGCTGGCTCCGGCCGCCACCCACCTCGCCGGAGAAGCCTCAACCCTCCATTTCCCAGTCAACGATCAAGATTAGAACCCACGTACCCCTTCGATTTCATTAAATCTTAGCCTTCCGTTTCGAATCCAACGTTCCAGATTGATCTAGTTCACCGTGGACGCGAACCCCTCCTGGTCCACCGAGCTTGTGGACACGGTCCACCGAATTTCCAATAGAAAAATAAATCCAGAAACCCTAGGAAATCCCCAGACCCTGAAATCTTGCAGATAGGTCCTTGACCTTTTCTGTAATTTGGTTTAGGTCCTCTATTTTTTACAGAAACAACCTTATACTTTTCTGTAATTACCTTTTAGCCCTATCTTTTTACATAAAGGACCCTATACTTTTCTGTAATTATATTTTAGCCCCTTCCTTTTTACACCGAGGCTCATAAACTTTCTGTATTTACATTTCAGTCCAATTGTTCTTTCTATAATTATAGATATGCCCTTGGCATACTTCTGTAATTACAAATAAGCCCCTAAAACCTATAAAACCTTGTATCTTTTCAACCGTAACTCCGTTTTGAGCGATTCTTGCGCTCACACGTTCGTAGAAACGCGTCGTACCCTTTGGTGCTATTCGCGAAACCCCAAACACATACCAGCAGACCCTAATACCCTAAACTCCTCTCTCTTTTGATATATTCCTTATCAATAAATCATACGACACCAATCTGGCATGTCGTAACCACTCACTTTGTCGTTTAGTGTGAACCTTACAAATCTTGTTGTACCTTTTCACTTCAAAACCTAATACCCTTTTCATCGCAGCTAAGCTACAAGCCTAACCTAGCTCACTCATCGCTCAATTAGTCTTTAATCCAAGTTACCACTTATCGTTATCAGACTCTGTTAATTTACCTTTCCTGTTTATATATGATCTTTCATTGGAACTTTATTGGATTTATTATTCATCGCTATTTTAATTGCTCGTTGGTCTTATCGATTGATCCTTGTCTTTTATTCGCAACCATGCATCCATGTCATGCTCAATCACGTACACATGCCATCGTCATGCGCTTAGCTCATGACAAATGACTAGTGGAATAATCTTAGTAATTAATCAATTTAGTAAGTAATTAATAGCTAATCACCATTAGTTAATAACCTAATATAAGTAGGTAATTAAAGTAACACACCTTGCACTTGTACGTTGTTGCATGAACCTTTATATAGGTTACGACCTATATAAAGCCGTAATGCTGCCAATGTACAACTAACACGTACACACACCGTTTCTACCTACACATACCCGCATGCATTTATCATGGTTTAGCATCTCTCATTTACATCAAAAGCCCTAAGTGCTCGATGCATCACCCCTAATAGCCTCTCGTAAGATAATAAGACATTCCTAAAGTAAAACTTAATGCATCATGTATGATTTATGTCTTTTGTCTTTCTTCGGTGTTCTAGCTGTTCTTATTGGAGTTAATTGGATCTTATTCGCTTCCTCTCGATCTTATTTTCTTTTGCGGTAGTTTGTTTATACGGTATATTTCTATCCGCTAGCTTACGTGAGATCCGAGGAAGAGCCAGAAGGATTCAAGGAAGATCCAGAAGATTCAAGCTTCAAGGACGAGCAGGAAGACACAAGCTTCAAGGGCGAACTTGAAGACATCGACCTTGACGGAAGATCGTGAAGACTCAGAACCTGGTTGAAGATTAGGATATCGTTTATCAGGCAAGCTCTACATCTCCTTGATCATGATTGAACCTACTGTTTTCGCAATGCACCTATAGAGCCTACTCTAGTATTATGCATCACTTGCTATTTTACTGATTGTGTAGCTATGGTCCTACTTGCTTATTGATATTGATGTCTGTTACTTAGGCGTTAATATCTGAATCCTTGTTTACCCTTTGTTTACCTGTCACCTTGATAACCCTAGGATAGTTCCATCATTTCTATGATGGCACTTTTACCTTGCTACTAAAATGCTTAGGACCCCTGCAATGTTTCTACATTGCTACACCTTACTCACATATATGTTTTACAACTGTGTTAAATGAGTTTAGTGGTGTGCGTGATATACTGGGTTGGGAGTAGCACAACTGTGTTAGGTGATGATGATGATGGTGACGGTGATGATGGGATTGGTTGGATTGCGGGCAAGGCCACTAGTGGATTGTTGTTGGTGTAATAGACCCCTAGTGTGGGATATGGTGCTTGCCCGGCCATATAAGGACCGGTTCTGACGCCCGTAAACATAATGATTCTCGTACAACCACGGAACCCCTATGGGAAGGACCTACCCTATCTTCCTGGTATTCTTGCAAATGCCATCTGGAGGCCAGTCGAGGCAACGAAAGCTCAGGAAAAGGACATAGGAAACGTACATATGATCCGGCTCGCGGAACCCGCTATAGGTTACGGGAGTGCCGCCCGTCCTGGTATATGTTACAGGATCCTGCTATTTGTTACAGGAGCATGACGTACCCTTTTACAGGTGTACAGTGCCAGTGTGTGACCTTTCATGTCACAAGCCCCTGAGTGTGATTTCGTGGTGGAATTGTGAGACTACTCGGAAGAGATGGACTAGGCGTTATGTTACTCTCCGTACAAGAGTGCATAGCCCGTGGGAAAAGATGTACAACCTCTGCAGAGTGTAAAATTCATCCGGATGGACGTTGTCACGGCATATGACACATTATTGTTACGCACGTATGGATTAGCCACTTCTCTCTTTCCTTGGCGTGTGAGTGGGTTGTAGTCAGCCCGTGTTTTGGAAGTGATGGCAAGTGTGCCGGGTCGGTATGATCCTTGAGGTCAGAAGGCCCAACTAAAACTTGGGAACTGGCGGGAAGGCTCCATACTCCCCCAGGGCCAACCAACTAAAATATTGACAATCAATTCCCTGTTTTATCTATGAATCCTTGTCTTGCTTTAGTGAACCCTGCATAAAGCTTGCTTTGCTGCAAATAAACCATATAGCCTCTTCCTTGCTAAGACCAAGTATGCATGTATATATACCCTTGTGTAGTGTAGGGCTTGCTGAGTATCTTTTGTACTCACGCGTTGCGATTGTTGATTTAGTAGGAGAAGACTTCGTAGAAGACGACGACGTTTGGGTTTTCGGTTTTGCCTCTCAAGTGTGCTTGTGGCTTTGGGTCAAGGTTTCCGCTGTCTGCTTCACCGTTAGCTGGTTGGTTGGACTTGGATATTTCCATGTCGTACCGCCACTAAGGGTCCTATATCAGGTATTATGCTTAGTTACCAATTCGAAGTATGCTTTTGATTATCATATCTGTGTTCTTGTGCGTATCGGCTACTGATCCAGGGACTGATACAGGATGCACAACATATTCCAGAAATGGGGTATGACAGAGTGGTATTAGAGCAATGCTTGACTGTAGAACGAAAACCTAGGATCTGTTACGCTCGAAAATGACTATTTTCGAAACTAGTCGCAAAACTTCTCCATAATACTTTTCCCCTCTTGTTAAAAAAAAAAACCCCTTTGCTTCCTTCTCTCCAACAAGAAGAAGTATCTGATCTGGAAACGTCTGTGTACAGGAATGTTCAACCCAATGGATAATGAGGACTATGTGACCGTAGAAGTGGAAGGCAACTTATACCAGGTTTACCGTGCACCGGACATGGTTCCTAAGCAGAGCAATGTCAGGGCCGCTAAAAGCACCAAACCACCAAGAACATGCTTTTATTGCCGTAACCCTGGACACAAGATTGCCAATTGCTCCTACCGTGAGTTCAATGAAGCAAGAGCTACGGTTACCCACATGAAGCATGAAGTACCTCAAGTTCCAGCACCACCTGCACAGGTTCAATCTGCGGTACGGCCAAAGCGTCAAGAGCAAGAAGCTTGGAATAACATGGATGGCACGTACCTGTCAACTCCTGTCCTCGCAAGTGTACTTGCAAAGTTGACTAATCTGAAGGAGTCAGTAAAGAAGATCAATGAAGAGATCGACGATCTCACGAAGCTGCTGCAACCAAGAGATGCCAATGAGAGATGCAACAAGAAGAGAAAGAATGTCATACAAGGATCTGGACAAGTTGTGTCTGGAAAGCTCAAGAAACCCATGATCGTGGCAAAAGGACATACCTTTCACCAACTGACTGATACGCATGAAGGCTCAAGCAGTGCAAATCTGCCGCTCATAGCCAACAGAAGGGTACCACCAGTCAGTCGGACATGCTTTGCCTGCCGAAAGCATGGGCATTTCATAGCAGATTGCCCTGAACTCCTCGAGCAAGGAAATAAAGGTGGCAATAACTAGTGCCAAAAGATTACAACCCTGAAGACGACAAAGTATGTTGAGTATGCAGACATGCTACTTGTGCCAAGATATCCAAAATAAGTCCCTCATAAAGGATGGCTTGGAACAATGTTGTCACTTTCAGTTATGGTACCTTGTCACAAGGATTAATGGTAGTACTTGTAAGGAGTTGTAATCTGAATAATCTAAGTTGTAGTAAAGGTGTAATCCTGTTTGTGAGCAATAAAAGTATCAGTGTTGCTGTGAATTAATGTCTCGAGTCACCCTCAGAGGAAAATGGAATGCAAGTCCAGAAAATCAACCTTGTGAAATGCAATGATCATGAATACATGTGTTTAGTTAGCACTAAACACCAAGCCAGTGAAGCCCCACCAGTGTAGAAGTGTGAGCAATGGTTTTTTCTTTACCGACCAAGTCATATGACCCTCTCGACTCCTTTTTGGTCTTGGACTATTGGTCGAGTTTTTGAGGACAATCTAGATCGATAGTCAGCATACCCTCGAGCCTTAAACCACGTTTGTAGTACGATCACACTCGAAGCCACAACAAATAAATCACGTTGTTTGTGTGATTCGATGTTTTCCTTTTCTTGTTTTGGCTCCTTATTTCTTGATTGTGTGCTCTTAATCTAATCAAGTCAAACAATGTTATAACATAACAACAGTCTAGTAAGAGTAGAAGCTTAACAACAGCTTAAGGCCAAACCTTTCCCTAACCCATGCCTAAATCCCTGTTGCTGAAAGCAGGATGCCGCCAAAGAAGTCTGCCAAGACTCAGAACCGCCAGAAGCGCAAAGCAAAAGCACCTGGAAGGCATGACACTGTTGGAAGAACTGCAAGAGGTGGAACTAACAAAAGAAAGAAGCTAACTACTCAACAACGTCGTGAAGCAAGTCAAAGAGGCCCCACCGCAGCTCACAACCAGGAAACTGAGGCAGTCCACCATGATGAAGAAGAAATCAACCAAGAGACTGTCAACAATGACAACCAGGATAGTAATGTGATGCCTCAACCACCGCCGGTCAATCTCACAGACATGATGGCCAAGCAGAATCAACTCCTGGAAGTAATTTCTCAGGGACAACAAAGCAGTTATGGGATTAATTCTAAGATCACAGAATTTTTGAAGCTCAGGCCACCCGTCTATGACAACACTGAAGATGACCCTTTAACTGCTGATGATTGGCTCAAAAATGTTACCAAGAAGCTCGATACAGTCGCAGCCAGTGACGAAGAGAAAGTTATGTTATCCGCTCACCAACTAGTGGGAGTTGCCGCAGAATGGTGGGATAACTTTAAGGAAACAGTTGCAGACCAAGATGGTATTACATGGGATGAATTTCAACAAGCCTTTCGTGAATATCACATCCCAGAAGGAATCATGGACATGAAAGCAGATGAGTTCCGTAACCTAAAACAAGAATCTCTGGCAGTGAATGAATACATCAGGAAGTTTATGAATTTAGCCCGATATGCCCCAGATGAGGTCAACACAGATCAGAAGAAGCAGAACCGTTTCAGAAAAGGTCTCAACCATAACCTAAGAGTACATTTGGTCACTCACAACTATCCGGACTTCAACACACTGATGAATAAAGCCATTTTGCTTGAAAAAGCTCTGACAGATCAGGAGAATGACAAAAGTCATGAGATCCAACCATCTGAGCCAGAAAGAAAACGTGAAGTAAAAGAATGGAAACATCCCCAGAAGCAGGGATATCCAAGGAGGAAGAAAAACAAACCACGTGCAACCCCTCCTGGCTCTAGGATTCCCAGTACTCGTAAGCAGAGCAGTGAAGACAAACCACCAGAAAAGAAGGTACCAAGAGCAAATCAGAAGTGCTACTTGTGTCGGAATCATGGCCACTTCGTAGCAGACTGCCCTGGAGCTGTCACGCAAGGAGACAACGAGTAACAACCTTGTCAAAGTACAATCTACCGTATCTTGAGTTTGAACGTCAATGGTCACAAGCTTTATGTGAGAAAGTTGTAATAAAAGCAGTCTGTTGAACTCCACGCTTTGCTTTGTCAATCAAGTGTTGTATCGAGAGTTGTATGGTGATGAAATAGATTGTTTGTCCATCTCGAATAAGAGCTGACTTCAAGTGAGATCAATGTTCTTATCTCTTAAGTCTGGTAAAGTCCCTAGTAAACCACCTTTGAGGATAATTTGGAAATACAGGCATTTGGAAAAGTCATCCATGGAATAACAAGAAAAGCCTAAATCTTTTGGATAAGACAAGCAGAGCAACAACTGAATGTTATCCGTGGTACCCAGGTTAAAATCCTTTTAAGTGGGGTAGTACCTGTTGGCGTCTCTTACGGTCACGCAGAAAATACGCGACCGCGGGAGACGCCGGGGGTTATGGTTTGAGTCACTTGCACTATTAACCAAATAATCCACGTCTAGTAACAAGTACTAGATATGTATTATAAGGTTTATCATGTTAATTGAATATCCGCAAGCGGACGGATAACCCGTTGTAGCATTTCACCCGATTGTATTCCAAGGGTATCGTATTTATATTTTCCCAAGGGAAGACATGGTTGACAAGAGTACTTATGTTCATGGTGTTACAAATGATAGATGATATCACCACATTCCAAAACAGGGGTAAAGTTCAATAGTTGAGGATAGTGTGACACACACAAAGGTATCCCACTCTCTCTAATAAAAGGCGAGAGACAATTCTAAGCAATGCTAAGTTAGACTAGTGAGCTACTACTCCTAAAGTACAACATTCATAGAGCGTGCAAGGCCTCTACCTATCATCTAAGATCATGCAAGCGCAAGCAAGCGTGTTATGTCTAGGCAACTTCGGGAGGTCTGGCATACGCAGGGTCTGCCCCGCGACTCCGGCGCATTTACATACTCCTATGTCGTGCCCGAACGTGGAGGGTTCCTTTGGATGGACAGGGCTGTCACTTCCTGCCACCTACCTCTACAAACCGTGGGACACGCACATACTCAAGGGTGGAGAGACAACCCCAGCACCATGCCGGCGTCACTAAACACAACTCTAGATCCCTCGAGGCACCCCCAACCCTTCAGATCGACGGGGTGATAAATCTAGAGCACCTTTGCAGGACAGAGAGCCCAATGCCAAAACATAAGAACAACTAGCCTAACTAGCATGAATTAAACAAAAGGATCAAAGCAAGCACTAAGTTATGCATAAGCGTTCGTCGCTCAAGAACGAGCGACGAACGACGATCAATTAAATACGTGCAAGAATAATCGATAATCAAGCATGAACGAACAAGGAACGCTCGATGTATGTTTGCTAGCGATCATCGATGAACGATGAACGAATGATGAACAAACATGAACGAGCGATGAACAAACATGAACGAACGATGAACATTCATGCAGGATCATGATCAAACTACTAAGCACATAACAACTATAGGAACGAATGTATTCCATTAGACGAAGAACAAGTCTTACAAAGAGAGGATACAAGAGCTATACCCAATTCTCCACAAGACCTTGGGAGCAATGAGGCAGCCCACTACTCAGCCTAGCACTACCTAGAAGAGTCTCTAGCTCTAGCGTGAGGAGAGGAGGGAATGATCCTTGTGTTGTGGTGTGTCCTCCAGGAGGGGGGGTACCCCTTTATTTATAGTCTTGAAGGTCGGTTTCTGGAGGCGGTTCCTGAGGTCGGTGGCATTTAATGCAGGGGGAACCGACCTCCAGAGGTCGGTTACAAACCGCCATAAAAAGATGGGCCCAGGGGGCCACCCTGCCAGGTCGGCCGACCTGGCCAAGGGGGGTCGGTCGACCTGTGCCTGGCCCCACCTGGGCTGGGCTTTGGCAGGTGGCTCCCCCTCTGGGTCTTCTTCTCTGGTCCAGGTGCATTAGGCCTTGGTTGTGTTGGACTTTGACGATATTTGGCCTTTTGTCTTGGAGTTGTATTCCCGCGGCGAACGACGTTTGGGTTTTCGGTTCTGCCTCTCAAGTGTGCTTGTGGCTTTGGGCCAAGGTTTCCGCTGTGTGCTTCACCGTTAGCTGGTTGGTTGGACTTGGATATTTCCTTGTCGTACCGCCACTAAGGGTCCTATATCAGGTATTATGCTTAGTTACCAATTCGAAGTATGCTTTTGATTATCATATCTGTGTTCTTGTGCGTATCAGCTACTGATCCAGGGACTGATACAGGATGCACAACATATTCCAGAAATGGGGTATCACACACGGCCAACCATGGCGCACGGAGATGGATGGATGAGGATGGCGCGCCCACGCCAGCGGCGACAGGCAACAACTTGCGGTCATGTCCCACATAGGAGGGGAGCTCGGTTGAGGACGGCGTCGCGCCGGAGGCCGGGGCGAGGGAGAGCGCGGCCCGGCGGAGGGCGCCATGGAGCGCCGGAGCAGGGGAGCAGGCGGCGGCGGGCAGGGGATAGAGGAGCAGATATAGTTCACTGTTGCACGAAATCTAATTTGGAGGGTATAATCTTTTACAGGGGATGTGGAATATTCCTTTAGAAGGTGAAAAATAGAGGCTACTATTGTGGTCAGTCGATCCGTCACTTCCCAGAATGGACAGTTCGGACAAGATGATGGTCGGAGTTAGTTGGTGCTTCATTCATTCACACGTACGTGGTTATTTCATAAGTAGATGGGTAGAACAGTCTCTGCGGCAACGCAGCTGCTGACGAGGGCAATTCATCATTGCCTAAAGGTCAGGTTAGCAATTTAATTTATCATTCTGATGATGAGGGTCTTGAGAATAACGCAGCCGCCGCAGAGCCAGTTGGGGCAGCTCAACCTAGCAATTCGCAGGGTTTTCAGTTGGATGGCGCAGCTGACAAGAGCAATCCAGCAGGTGATGGTTGCCACAAGCGGTGTGAGGTAGTGGAACCGTGAAGGTTCCTGACCGGATACAAGCCCAGTGGATGTGCTCCGGGAATGGATCACAAACCAAAGCGGCAACATCCATGGTCTCTGATAAAAGGAAGCAATGTGTTCCTGCTGCTAGGACACGTCCCGCTGGAGTCAAAACTTCGGCTATTAGGGAGCGTCCAGTCAAAGCTTCAGCTTGTAGGAAGCTTTAGCTATTAGTGAGCGTCCCTTTGGAGTCAAAGGAAAAGCTTCAGCTGGTAGGAAGCGTCCCTCAGTTGAAGTTCAGAAAAGAGCTGGTTCAATGACAAATAAGAGGACGAAGACTAATAAGGATGGTCATCAGCAGGCAGTGCCGATTGCCGAACAGCATAATTCCCTTGGTGTCATACCCCGTTTTCAGAGGTACTTGAATTCACCATATCAGTCCCTGGATCAGACGCTGATACGGACATTCTCACAGAATGGCACTTCAGAGTCACACCTTTATTTATTACCAAAGCTCATTACAAGCCTTTTAATTTACATAAAAGGTCTTTGAGGCGGCCAGAAGCCTTACAACACTACACATCACACCACAGTGGCCATTACTGGGAAGCAGCAATGCCACTCCTTATTCTACGCAACGGACGGCGGAAGCAGATCCACTCCACTGGCAAACTTGCGCGTGACGACCCTAGTCTTCTTCGCCATCGGCTTGAAAATCATACTCTGCTTCTTCCTCTGAATGATTGATTAAGATGGGGGGTGAGTACATAAGGTACTCAGCAAGTCCTATCACAAGGGTGACTCGTATGCAAGGATATTGCCAAGGAATAGGCTGGGGTTTTCATCGATCGGCCGAAAAGCCAATTTTCAATGCAGGGGTTGTTTTGCAAACCAAAACATTTTGTAAATCTCTAAGTCATCATTGATAAGATCTTAGTGGGGTTGAGTGGCCCTGGGGGAGAATAAATCCTTCCCGCCAGTTCCCAAGTTTTAACGCTGGCAGGCAACCAGCACACGGCTCCAAACCGGCGTTATTCCGAAAACACACACGCCAAGGATAACTCACACGGAAAAACTAATCATTGTGTGGCCATGGCTTTCGCGTTGTCCAATACCGTGGAACACGGCTATCCGGATAGATTCTTATCCTCTGCAGAGGTTGTACACTTTCCCCACGAGGGGTGCCAGACCTTCCCACCGTCGTGGGTCGGAAAGACACACAAATGGTCCCGTACCTGCCTAGTGTCACCACGGTACCACCTCGGAAAATCCGCGACCAGGGGCCTCATATAAACATAGCATGACCAAAGCCAATCACCTCCACCTGCCGGATCCGACGCCAACATCGTCAAGATCTTCTCCTGGCTTCCGATTGCAACTCCCTGCCTCCTGGTGGTACCGGGCGATCACTAGTAGGGTGTGGTTCCAAACCCTACCCATAATAGGGCCTCGTGGTTGCACTGTGTGCTAGGCCAGACGGCACATGAACCGGTCCTTATACGACAGAAGCAAGCATCTTCAATAGCTACTCTCCAATGAGAAGTAGCGTCCCAGAGATAGCCTCCCCACTGAGGACTACCTCGCTTGCTCCCGTCTAAAACATAACCCCCACTATGGGTTTCTCTTACTAAACCCTCCCCTTTTTATTTCACACACTCTTCACCAAGTCACACACACATTTTCACACAAAAACATGTGATGCAATATTATTAATTAACACAGTGTGAAAGAACCTAAGCGGCAATATTTTCCAACAAATCATTAAAGATTAATGATTGTGGAACTTAGGGTTAACAATGGATTAAGGATAGCAATAAACAAGGCATGGCTTTCGACAATGATAGGTTACTCTAACATTTAAATCATTTTAAAAGACTATGCATGTTTAATTTGCACACAGGCTCTAAATAGGATATTTTGTAGGAATTAATTAGGTTAAATATGATCAAGGTGGTTAGGACTTGCCTTCACCAAAATCTTCCTCCTCTAAGTCTTCTTCGTAGTCGGGGTCCTCGTGTTCCTCCTCGAAGACTTGATCACCTAGCGATTAAATAAAAGAAAGGCTAAATCTACCGCTTAACACTCAATTAAACAATCATTAAAATAAAATAAATAAAATAAAATACACCACTAAATATGGTTTTGATGGAATATGGTAGAGGATGATTTTAGATGAATAATGGTGCAAGAATCATCGAATTCGGAGTTAAAACGACAAGGATATGAATATTTGAAATTAGGGGAAAAGAATTAATTAGGGGTAGATTAACTTTAGTTAAGTATAATCTCCACCCTAATTTTCCAGAGGTGTACAAGGGTTGGAAAAAGGTTAGAAATGATTTTGGGAATTTTTGGATATTTCTGGGAATTTTTCTGATATTGGAAATATGCCCGAAATACATTTCTGTGTACACTCTCGGGTGTACCCAGCATTTTCGTGCGCGAAACAGAGGCTGACATGTGGGCCAGCTGGGGCCGGGGGCCCCGGGGGCTACTGTTTGGTGGACTCGGTCCACAGAAGCGTGGACCGAGCCGCGTGTGTGTGCGGTGCACGTGGGCCGCGTGCACCACGTGTGCACGCCACGCGGTGGGGCGTGCCGACGCGGCGCCGACGTGGCTGCCACGCGGACGCCACGCGGGCTCGACGCGGTGCGGTGGCTCCGGCGCGGCGGAGGCGAGGGAGGAGTTCCCGCCTCGCCGGAAAACTCGCCGGCGCGCTCGGGAGATGGCGGAGGAGGAGTTTGAGCGGGTGCCGGTGACCTACACGCTATGGCGAGCTGGCGGGGAAACGTGTGCACGTGGGCGATGCGCGAGGCGGCGGCGCGAGCTCACCGGAGCTCGGCCGGGGTTTGGCGGGTGTGGCGGAAGTGCGCGCACATGCGCGCGGAGCGGGTTGGAGCACCCGTGCGCGTGCGCGGGAGTGTGTGGAAGCTGCTGGTGGGCTCGGCCTGGCCGGGGAGTGCTCCACGGCGGCCGGAGAGGGAGAGGAGAAGGAGGCGGCGGCGGCGCACGGTGGAAGCTAAGCTGCAGAGCGCGAGGAGGGAGAAGAAGAGGTGCTAGAAGTACGGGAAAGAGTGCTGAAGCTCACCTTGAGCTCGGAGGGGAGTGGGGAGCGTTGGAAGGCGGCGGGATTGCTCGCCGGAGTTGGAGAAGAGGAAGAGAAGTCGGGCTCGGTGGCGTGGAGGGGGAGAGCGAGAAGAGGAAATGGCAGCGGGGAAGAAAGGAGGGGCCGACGCTCCTCTTATACCCGCTCGAAGGCGGTGGAGAGGGCCGGGAAATATCCCGAGTTCGTCGGGATATTTCGCCGGAGCGAGCGGTGCTCGCGGCGCGGGAGGTGGGGGCCGGAGCTGGGGCGATGCCACGCGGCGAGAAGGGGAGGAGGGGCCCTGGGCACGGCGTGGTCGCGCGGGCGCGTTGTTTTGACGCCGCGGCGGCGCGGAGCTCGAGCTCGCCGGAGTTATGGCGAGGGCGGCTAGGGTTTGATGTTGCCGGTCGAATGGGGGAGCAGGGCCCGGACGAAAGGAGGAGGGAGAGCGCGGGAGAGCGACGCGTGGGGGAGCAGAGGAGGAAATGCGGCGGCGGGGAGCAAATCCCCGGCCGGCACGCCGGCCGGTCGGGCGGCGCGCATCGGAGGAGGAAGAAGGCGCGGGTCCTACTCGTCAGCGGCACAGCGGCGGGGTGAAGCGGGCTGGGCCAGTTGGGCCAAGGCGCGCGCGGGTGGAGCGGCCCAGAGGCCGGGCGCGGAGGGAAGGAGAAGAGGAGAAGATGGGCCGCGCGCGGGGAAAAGGAGGAAGGCGGCCCAACAGAAGGAAAATTGGTTTAACTTTTTCTGGGTTTGGAATTTGGGAGAAATTCAAAGGGATTTGAATTCAAATTTGGGTTTGGACTTCAACACTCACACAAACAATTAAAATAAAGGCAAGAGAGAGGCAAATATGCATATGAGTGTTTCATGCATGGTTTTTATTTCGAGAAAATTTTAATTGAGCCCTATTTTTGATCCAATCCATTTCTATTATTTGAAATTTTTTGAAAAGTCCAAGTTTTAGTTTTATCGATATGAGCAAAATTACGGGTGCTACAAACCTACCCCACTTAAACAGAATCTCGTCCTCGAGATTCCGACTCGCTATCGAACAGGTACGGGAACTCTCTGCTAAGGTCGTCTTCTCGTTCCCATGTGGCCTCTGCCTCAGTGTGATTGCTCCATTGCACTCGGCAAAACCTTAGGGCATTCCTTCTTGTTAGCCGAGTGGCAACATCCAATATCTTTATAGGTCTTTCTTGATATCGGAGATCGGGTTGGAGGTCCATTACTTCAGGGGGTATTACTTCTTCTGGGACCCTCAGACATTTCTTTAGTTGTGATACATGGAAGACGTTGTGTACGTCGGACATCTCCTCAGGGAGTTCAAGACGATATGCCACTTTCCCGATCCTCTCAAGTATCTTGAATGGTCCGATGTACCTTGGGGCTAGCTTTCCCTTTATTTGGAATCTTCGTGTTCCTCGAATTGGCGATACTTTGAGATATACATAATCCCCTTTTTCGAAGCTCAACTCTCTACGCCTTGTGTCTGCGTAACTCTTCTGCCTGCCCTGGGCTGCTTTCAAATTTTCTCTGATCAGTGCCACCTTTTCTTCGGCATCCCTGATAATAGCAGGTCCAAAAAGCGACCTTTCTCCTACTTCTGACCACATTAGTGGTGTTCTGCACTTCCTACCATACAGTGCCTCAAATGGTGACATTTGCAGGCTTGTTTGGTAGCTATTGTTGTAGGAAAATTCGGCTAAGGCCAAACTCTTTTCCCAATCCTTTCCATAGACTAGGACGCATGCTCTCAACATATCCTCCAAAATTTGATTTACCCTTTCTGTTTGTCCATCAGTTTGAGGATGATAGGCAGAGCTATAATCCAATTTGGTTTTTAGTAATCCATGTAAGCTCTTCCAAAATCTTGAGGTGAACTGTGAGCCTCGGTCGGACACTATTCTGCTCGGAACTCCATGTAGTTTAAGGATGTTATCTACATAGAGCTGAGCATATTTATCTCCTCTGTAGGCCGTCTTCACCGGTATGAAATGAGCAACCTTGGTCAAACGGTCTACTATGAACCATATCGAGTCATTTCCCTTCTGGGTTCTGGGCAGTCCCACAATAAAGTCCATGCTAATTTCATCCCACTTCCATACTGGAACATGCAGTGGTTGTAATAGTCCTGCAGGTCTCTGGTGTTCTGCCTTCACTCTCTGACATATGTCACATCTGGCTATAAATTCTGCGATATCTTTCTTCATGCCGGTCCACCAGTATTTCTGTTTCAAATCCAAGTACATCTTGGTACTTCCAGGATGGATGGAGTAGGCAGAGTTATGTGCCTCATCCAGGATGAGTTGTCGATATCCACCCACACTTGGTACGCAAATTCGATCCTTGTACCACAGGGTTCCCTGGTTATCCACTCGAAATCCAGGGGCTTTGTCTTCCCCTGTCTTTTTCCTAAGCTCTTGTATTTCCTTATCTGTCTCTTGAGCTGTGCGTATCTGGCTTTCCAGTGTTGGTTCTACACACAGTGCATTCAACTGACCAGGTTGGGCGATATGTAGGTTTAACTTTTCCATCTCTGCTTGTAACTCAGGCATCCGTTTGGATGTTCTAACGCGATGACGGGGCACCTTGCGACTCA